>NC_069494.1:20323190-20362390 GCF_026875155.1 Cherax quadricarinatus
GTGGCCAAACTTTCTCTTATATGGGACTACGTAAGGTTGTTTGGACACTTGGTGCCGAGAGAACAATGCTTATACTATTTTTCTGTGACCCCTGCTCTCTAAATAAACTTATCTTTATTTCACAAAAAAATAAAGTTTGTTAGTTCTTGGAATATTGCAAAAAAAATCTGCCCTTTACTCCCACATAACTCCCAAAGTATTTGGAATATTTCCAAAATTTGGTCACCGAAAAATGGAGAAATCATTATTCTACAACTTTTGTGAGTATTATATTCCATTTAATTCAGTAATAAAGCGAGAAGTTTCGACTTTAGGTGAATAAGTTACTTCCGAGATATCGGCCGGGAGCGCCGGCCTGCCCCCGTCTCAAAAAAAAAAAAAAAAAATTCGCGAAAATCGCGTTTGTTTGGGTGTATTTCTTAGTAAACTGATGTTCTAGTGCAGTTAGCCTCTAAACACCGTTTTCTCTTACTCAGAGACGACAGGATGACCAGTTACACTTTTATATCGAGATATTCCCGATAATCTCTGGGCCATATTATGGCCTATTTTATTCAGTCTAGAGTATATAACATGTTTGTATGTTATTTAGAGTGTTTATTATATCATATTAGATCAATTCTGATAGACAAATAAGCCGTAGAGTTGATATATAAGCTGATATAAGCGTAATAATGGGCGATTCCTGGCTGGCACCTAGGGCGCGGGAACACTGCCGAGCGTTCCCATCTGGTTCCCAGCTGTCGCTCAGTCTGCGGATAAGTCCCGCCTACTGTTTTATGATGCCAAATAGTCAGTTATAATTTGAGCACACATACAGAGGTACAAAAAATACAGATAAGAGCAGCATGCCAAAGCCACTTATACTATGCATAGCATTACGGGCTGGCTTAAAATTAACTTAAGATTAACTAAGCAATGATGAAATCAGTGATAAAACATTAATGTAAACAGATTACTATAAAGCACAAGTGAGTATTACAAAGACAGGTCATATGGTTGCATTCAGTCATATGAAGGATTCTGTTAGGTAGTGTATTTAAAAAATAATAAAGTTAGATTGGGTTTTAGGTTTAACATTTATGTGATATAATTGTGAGAAACATTTAAGATATACAATTTATGAGGTTCAGTTATTCAGTATTTATTTGGTTTTGCGTGAGTAAGTGATCTTTGAGTAGAGACTTGAATTTATAAACAGGTAGTGTTTCTTTTATATTTACAGGTAATGAATTCCAGATTTTAGGGCCTTTTATGTGCATTGAGTTTTTCCATAGTGTGAGATGGACACGAGGAATATCAGAGTGATCTGTGCCTTGTGTTATGGTCAAGTGTTCTGTTGAGGTTGGCAAGGAGATGTTTGAGGGGAGGGTTAATATCAGAGTTAAGTGTTCTATGTATGTAATAAGTGCAATAATAAGTATGGATGTTTTGTATGGTGAGTAGGTTGAGTGTTTTGAATATTGGTGGAGTGTGCTGCCTGTAGTGAGAATTTGTTATCATTCTAACTGCAGCCTTTTGTTGGGTAATTAGTGGTCTGAGATGGTTAATTGTTGTTGAGCCCCATGCACAAATTCCATAGGTGAGATAGGGGTAAATAAGAGAGTGATATAGGGCCAGGAGGGCTGACTGTGGAACATAGTACAGTATCTTCGATAGTATGCCTACAGTCTTGGAAATTTTCTTAGAAATTTGTTGTATATGTGTATGAAATTTGAGTCTATTATCAAGGTGGATTCCTAAGAATTTTCCCTCTGTTAGTTTTGTGATAGGTGATCCGTCAGTTATTATATTAGAAAGAATAATGCAAGAAAAGGCGATAAAAAACAAGGAAACAACTCCGAAAAATATATAGGCCGTGAGCAGACTCGGTACCAGCATCGCCGTCACCATACCTGATATAAATGACTATAATTTCTTATAGAAACGTCGTAGAACATTCATTCTGGTACCATTGTGTTGCCAAAGAGTTGAGCTATTTTTCAGTATATATAACTCAATTTCCATATTTTTACGATTTTTCGGTGAGCGCGCCCGGAAATTTGCCCGACGGCCCCCCTTAATTAATAACACTGTATGCAAGCTTTCTGGTAAATACCTGATAGAAAACTTATGACAGGATTCTTTTCTTAGGATTCTGTTGGTAGGAAAACAAATTTATAAGAATGGACGCATTATGGATTACTAAGGAAGGATGTTACCAGAAAAACTTTTAGTAGAAGGGCCTCCGGTAGGTTTCTGTTGGAAAATTTGTTTTGGCAAAACTCTATTGGGTAAAAAGGGCTTTAGGTTCGATTCGTTTGAAAAAAAAGGGGATAAGATGAATAAAAAGAGAATCACGAAATCGTAATGACACGATTGCAAAAACCCCAAAACCCGGGGCCCCCCCCCCCCGGGGTTTGAACCCCCGGTCAGAGAGTCTAAAAACCCCCCCGTGGTATGGTTTGGTTAAGATGAATCAAGTCAGATGGTTTTAGTGACATATAAAACAGTGTATTAACACACAAAACATGAAAGTAACTCATAAAACAGTATCATAACAATAAAAAAGTATAGTGACACAAATCATTAGATAAACACATAAAAAAGTAAATTGAGACAAAAAAAACAGTGTAGTGACAAATAAATTAGTACAATAACACATAAAACAGTGTAGTGACAAATAAATTAGTACAATAACACATAAAACAGTGTAGTGACAAATAAATTAGTACAATAACACATAAAACAGTGTAGTGACAAATAAATTAGTACAATAACACACAAAACAGTGTAGTGAAAAATAAATAAGTACAATAACACACAAAAAATCTTAATAACAAACAAACCATCATAATTACACACAAAAATATATGTAATATAAAACAGTACAATAACACAGAAGAACAGTACAATTCAAAAGAATTAAAAATAATAAAGTAACATACAAAGTAGATAGTAGGTTGGTAGACAGCAACCACCCAGGGTGGTACTACCATCCTGTGGTAGTAGGTTGGTAGACAGCAACCACCCAGGGTGGTACTACCGTCCTGTGGTAGTAGGGTTTGGGAGACAGCAACCACCCAGGGAAGTACTACCGTCCTGTGGTAGTAAAGGGTTTTTTAGACAAACAACCACCCAGGGAAGTACTACCATCCTGTGGTAGTAGGTTGGTAGACAGCAAAACCACCCAGGGTGGTACTACCATCCTGTGGTAGTAGGTTGGTAGACAGCAACCACCCAGGGAAGTACTACCGTCCTGTGGTAGTAGGTTGGTAGACAGCAACCACCCAGGGTGGTACTACCGTCCTGTGGTAGTAGGTTGGTAGACAGCAACCCACCCAGGGTGGGTACTACCATCCCGTGGTAGTAGGTTGGTAGACAGCAACCACCCAGGGAAAATACTACCATCCTGTGGTAGTAGGTTGGTAGACAGCAACCACCCAGGGTGGTACTAACCGTCCCGTGGTAGTAGGTTTTGGGAGACAGCAACCACCCAGGGTGGTACTACCATCCTGTGGTAGTAGGTTGGTAGACAGCAACCACCCAGGGTGCTACTACCATCCTGTGGTAGTAGGTTGGTAGACAACAACCACCCAGGGAAGTACTACCGTCCTGTGGTAGTAGGTTGGTAGACAGCAACCACCCAGGGTGGTACTACCATCCTGTGGTAGTAGGTTGGTAGACAGCAACCACCCAGGGTGGTACTACCATCCTGTGGTAGTAGTTGGTAGACAGCAACCACCCAGGGTGGTAACTACCATCCTGTGGTAGTAGGTTGGTAGACAGCAACCACCCAGGTGGACTACCATCCTGTGGTAGTAGGTTGGTAGACAGCAACCACCCAGGGGGGTACTACCATCCTGCGTAGTAGGTTGGTAGACAGTAACCACCCAGGGTGGTACTACCATCCTGTGGTAGTAGGTTGGTAGACAGAACCACCCAGGGGGGTACTACCGTCCTGTGGTAGTAGGTTGGTAGGGCAGCAACCACACAGGGGGTTATACCGTCCTGTGGTAGTAGGTTGGTAGACCCGCAACCACCCAGGTGGTACTAACCGTCGTGGTTAGTAAAGGGTTTGGGAGACAGCAACCCCCAGGGTGGTACTACCATCCTGTGGTAGTAGGTTGGTAGACAGCAACCACCCAGGGTGGTACTACCGTCCTGTGGTAGTAGGTTGGTAGACAGCAACCACCCAGGGAGGTACTTTTCCGTCCTGTGGTAGTAGGTTGGTAGACAGCAACCACCCAGGGAGGTTACTACCGTCCTGTGGGAGTAGGTTGGTAGACAACAATCACCCAGGGGTGGTACTACCATCCTGTGGTAGTAGGTTGGTAGACAGCAACCACCCAGGGTGGTACTACCGTCCTGTGGTAGTAGGTTGGTAGACAGCAACCACCCAGGGTGGTACTACCATCCTGTGGAAGTAGGTTTTGGGAGACAGCAACCACCCAGGGGGGTACTACCATCCTGTGGTAGTAGGTTGGTAGACAGCAACCACCCAGGGTGGTGCTCCATCCTGTGGTAAGTAGGTTGGTAGACAGCAACCACCAAGGGTGGGTTTCTACCATCATGTGGTAGTAGGTTGGTAGACAGCAACCACCCAGGGTGGTACTACCATCCTGTGGTAGTAGGTTGGTAGACAGCAACCACCCAGGGAAGTACTACCATCCTGTGGTAGTAGGTTGGTAGACAGCAACCACCCAGGGTGGTACTACCGTCCTGTGGTAGTAGGTTGGTAGACAGCAACCACCCAGGGTGGTACTACCATCCTGTGGAAGTAGGTTTGGTAGACAGCAACCACCCAGGGTTGTACTACCATCCTGTGGTAGTAGGTTGGTAGACAGCAACCACCCAGGGTGGTACTACCGTCCTGTGGTAGTAGGTTGGTAGACAGCAACCACCCAGGGTGGTACTACCATCCTGAGGTAGTAGGTTGGTAGACAGCAACCACCCAGGGGGGTACTACCATCCCCGTGGTGTAGGTTGGTAGACAGCAACCACCCAGGGTGGTACTACCATCCTGTGGTAGTAGGTTGGTAGACAGCAACCACCCAGGGTGGTACTACCATCCTGTGGTAGTAGGTTGGTAGACAGCAACCACCGGGTGGTACTACCATCCTGAGGGTAGTAGGTTGGTAGACAGCAACCACCCAGGGTGGTACTACCGTCCTGTGGTAGTAGATTTGGGAGACAGCAACCACCCAGGGGGGTACTACCGTCCTGTGGTAGTAGGTTGTTAGACAACAACCACCCAGGGAGGTACTACCCTCCCCGTGGTAGTAGGTTTTGGGAGACAGCAACCACCCAGGGAGGTACTACCGTCCTGTGGTAGTAGATTTGGGAGACAGCAACCACCCAGGGAGGTACTACCGTCCTGTGGTAGTAGGTTGGTAGACAACAACCACCCAGGGAGGTACTACCGTCCTGTGGTAGTAGGTTGGTAGACAGCAACCACCCAGGGAGGTACTACCGTCCTGTGGTAGTAGGTTGGTAGACAGCAACCACCCAGGGAGGTACTACCGTCCTGTGGTAGTATGTTGGTAGACAGCAACCACCCAGGGAAATACCACCGTCCTGTGGTTTGTAGGTTTGGGAGACAACAACCCCCCAGGGTGGTACTACCATCCTGTCGTAGTAGGTTGGTAGACAGCAACCACCCAGGGTGGTACTACCGTCCTGTGGTAGTAGATTGGTAGACAGCAACCACCCAGGGTGGTACTACCGTCCTGTGGTAGTAGGTTGGTAGACAACAACCACCCAGGGAGGTACTACCGTCCTGTGGTAGTAGGGTGGTAGACAGCAACCACCCAGGGAGGTACTACCGTCCTGTGGTAGTAGGTTGGTAGACAGCAACCACCCAGGGTGGTACTACCATCCTGTGGTAGTAGGTTGGTAGACAGCAACCACCCAGGGTGGTACATACCGTCCTGTGGTAGTAAAGGGTTTGGGAGACAGCAACCACCCAGGGTGGTACTACCGTCCGTGGTAGTAGGTTGGGTAGACAGCAACCACCCAGGGAAGTACTACCGTCCTGTGGTAGTAGGTTGGTAGACAGCAACCACCCAGGGTGGTACTACCATCCTGTGGTAGTAGGTTGGTAGACAGCAACCACCCAGGGAAGTACTACCGTCCTGTGGGTAGTAGGGGTTTGGTAGACTGCAACCACCCAGGGTGGTAAATACCGTCCTGTGGTAGTAGGTTTTGGGAGTCAGCAACCACCCAGGGAGGTACTACCGTCCTGGGGGTAGTAGGTTGGTAGACAGCAATCACCCAGGAAGTACTACCATCCTGTGGTAGTAGGTTGGTAGACAGCAACCATCCAGGGAAGTACTACCGTCCTGTGGTAGTAGGTTGGTAGACAGCAACCATCCAGGGTGGTACTACCGTAATGTTGTAGTAGGTTGGTAGACAGCAACCACAGAGGGAAGTACTACCGTCCTGTGGTAGTAGGTTGGTAGACAGCAACCACCCAGGGTGGTACTACCGTCCTGTGGTAGTAGGTTGGTAGACACCAACCACCCAGGGAGGTACTACCGTCCTGTGATAGTAGGTTGGTAGACAGCAACCACCCAGGGAAGTACTACCGTCCTGTGGTAGTAGGTTGGTAGACAGCAACCACCCAGGGTGGTACTACCGTCCTGTGGTAGTAGGTTGGTAGACAGCAACCACCCAGGGAGGTACTACCGTCCTGTGGTAGTAGGTTGGTAGACAACAACCACCCAGGGAAGTACTACCGTCCTGTGGTAGTAGGTTGGTAGACAGCAACCACCCAGGGTGGTACTACCGTCCTGTGGTAGTTGGTTGGTAAACAGCAACCACCAAGGGAAGTACTACCGTCCTGTGGTAGTAGGTTGGTAGAGAGCAACCACCGAGGGAAGTACTACCGTCCTGTGGTAGTAGGTTGGTAGACAGCAACCACCCAGGGAGGTACTACCGTCCTGTGGTAGTAGGTTGGTAGACAGCAACCACCCAGGGTGGTACTACCGTCCTGTGGTAGTTGGTTGGTAAACAGCAACCACCAAGGGAAGTACTACCGTCCTGTGGTAGTAGGTTGGTAGACAGCAACCACCCAGGGTGGTACTACCGTCCTGTTGTAGTAGGGGGGTTTGACAGCAAACCACCCAGGGAGGTACTACCGTCTGTGGTAGTAGGTTGGTAGACAGCAAACCACCCAGGGAGGTACTACCGTCCTGTGGTAGTAGGTTGGTAGACAACAATCACCCAGGGTGGTACTACCATCCTGTGGTAGTAGGTTGGTAGACAGCAACCACCCAGGGTGGTACTACCGTCCTGTGGTAGTAGGTTGGTAGACAGCAACCACCCAGGGTGGTACTCCATCCTGTGGTAGTAGGTTGGTAGACAGCAACCACCCAGGGGGGTGCTACCATCCTGTGGTAGTAGGTTTGGGAGACAGCAAACCCCCAAGGGTGGTACTACCATCATGTGGTAGTAGGTTGGTAGACAGCAACCACCCAGGGTGGTACTACCATCCTGTGGTAGTAGGTTGGTAGACAGCAAAACCCCCCAGGGAAAGTACTACCATCCTGTGGTAGTAGGTTGGTAGACAGCAACCACCCAGGGTGGTACTACCGTCCTGTGGTAGTAGGGTTTGGGAGACAGCAACCACCCAGGGTGGTACTCCATCCTGTGGTATAGGTGGTAGACAGCAACCACCCAGGGTGGTACTACCATCCTGTGGTAGTAGGTTGGTAGACAGCAACCACCCAGGGTGGTACTACCATCCTGTGGTAGTAGGTTGGTAGACAGCAACCACCCAGGGTGGTACTACCATCCTGAGGTAGTAGGTTGGTAGACAGCAACCACCCAGGGTGGTACTACCATCCTGTGGTAGTAGGTTGGTAGACAGCAACCACCCAGGGTGGTACTACCATCCTGTGGTAGTAGGTTGGTAGACAGCAACCACCCAGGGTGGTACTACCATCCCGTGGTTTGTAGGTTTGGGAGACAGCAACCACCCAGGGTGGTACTACCATCCTGAGGTAGTAGGTTGGTAGACAGCAACCACCCAGGGTGGTACTACCGTCCTGTGGTAGTAGATTGGTAGACAGCAACCACCCAGGGTGGTACTACCGTCCTGTGGTAGTAGGTTGTTAGACAACAACCACCCAGGGAGGTACTACCGTCCTGTGGTAGTAGGTTGGTAGACAGCAACCACCCAGGGAGGTACTACCGTCCTGTGGTAGTAGATTGGTAGACAGCAACCACCCAGGGAGGTACTACCGTCCTGTGGTAGTAGGTTGGTAGACAACAACCCCCCAGGGAGGTACTACCGTCCTGTGGTAGTAGGTTGGTAGACAGCAAACCCCCCAGGGAGGTACTACCGTCCTGTGGTAGTAGGTTTTTGGGAGACAGCAACCACCCAGGGAGGTACTACCGTCCTGTGGTAGTATGTTGGTAGACAGCAACCACCCAGGGAGATACCACCGTCCTGTGGTAGTAGGTTGGTAGACAACAACCACCCAGGGTGGTACTACCATCCTGTCGTAGTAGGTTGGTAGACAGCAACCACCCAGGGTGGTACTACCGTCCTGTGGTAGTAGATTGGTAGACAGCAACCACCCAGGGTGGTACTACCGTCCTGTGGTAGTAGGTTGGTAGACAACAACCACCCAGGGAGGTACTACCGTCCTGTGGTAGTAGGGTGGTAGACAGCAACCACCCAGGGAGGTACTACCTTCCTGTGGTAGTAGGTTGGTAGACAGCAACCACCCAGGGTGGTACTACCATCCTGTGGGTAGGGGAGGGGTTTGGGTTTCAGAAGGGGAAAACCCCCCCCAGGGTGGTACTACCGTCCTGTGGTAGTAGGTTGGTAGACAGCAACCACCCAGGGTGGTACTACCGTCCTGTGGTAGTAGGTTGGTAGACAGCAACCACCCAGGGAAGTACTACCGTCCTGTGGTAGTAGGTTGGTAGACAGCAACCACCCAGGGTGGTACTACCATCCTGTGGTAGTAGGTTGGTAGACACCAACCACCCAGGGAAGTACTACCGTCCTGTGGTAGTAGGTTGGTAGACTGCAACCACCCAGGGTGGTACTACCGTCCTGTGGTAGTAGGTTGGTAGTCAGCAACCACCCAGGGGTACTACCGTCCCGTGGTAGTAGGTTGGTAGACAGCAATCAAACCCAGGGAAGTACTACCATCCTGTGGTAGTAGGTTGGTAGACAGCAACCATCCAGGGAAGTACTACCGTCCTGTGGTAGTAGGTTGGTAGACAGCAACCACCCAGGGTGGTACTACCGTAATGTGGTAGTAGGTTGGTAGACAGCAACCACAGAGGGAAGTACTACCGTCCTGTGGTAGTAGGTTGGTAGACAGCAACCACCCAGGGTGGTACTACCGTCCTGTGGTAGTAGGTTGGTAGACAGCAACCACCCAGGGAGGTACTACCGTCCTGTGATAGTAGGTTGGTAGACAGCAACCACCCAGGGAAGTACTTTCCGTCCTGTGGTAGTAGGTTGGTAGACCCGCAACCACCCAGGGTGGGACTACCGTCCTGTGGTAGTAGGTTGGTAGACAGCAACCACCCAGGGAGGTACTACCGTCCTGTGGTAGTAGGTTGGTAGACAACAACCACCCAGGGAAGTACTACCGTCCTGTGGTAGTAGGTTGGTAGACAGCAACCACCCAGGGTGGTACTACCGTCCTGTGGTAGTTGGTTGGTAAACAGCAACCACCAAGGGAAGTACTACCGTCCTGTGGTAGTAGGTTGGTAGAGAGCAACCACCGAGGGAAGTACTACCGTCCTGTGGTAGTAGGTTGGTAGACAGCAACCACCCAGGGTGGTACTACCGTCCTGTGGTAGTAGGTTGGTAGACAGAAACCACCCAGGGTGGTACTACCGTCCTGTGGTAGTAGGTTGGTAGACAGCAACCACCCAGGGTGGTACTACCGTCCTGTGGTAGTAGGTTGGTAGACAGCAACTACCCAGGGGGGGGACTACCGTCCCGTGGTAGTAGGTTTGGTAGACAGCAACCACCAGGGAAGTACTACCATCCTGTGGTAGTAGGTTGGTAGACAGCAACCACCCCCGGGTGGTTACACCGTCCTGTGGTAGTAGGTTGGTAGAACAGCAACCACCCAGGGAGGTACTACCGTCCTTGGGTAGTAGGTTGGTAGACAGCAACCACCCAGGGAAGTACTACCGTCCTGTGGTAGTAGGTTGGTAGACAGCAACCACCCAGGGAAGTACTACCGTCCTGTGGTAGTAGGTTGGTAGACAGCAACCACCCAGGGAGGTACTACCGTCCTGTGGTAGTAGGTTTTGGTTTGACAGCAACCACCCAGGGAAGTACTACCGTCCTGTGTTAGTAGGTTGGTAGACAGCAACCACCCAGGGAGGTACTACCGTCCTGTGGTAGTAGGTTGGTAAACAGCAACCACCCAGGGAAGTACTACCGTCCTGTGGTAGTATGTTGGTAGACAGCAACCACCCAGGGAGATACTACCGTCCTGTGGTAGTAGGTTGGTAGACAACAACCACCCAGGGTGGTACTACCATCCTGTGGTAGTAGGTTGGTAGACAGCAACCACCCAGGGTGGTACTACCATCCTGTGGTAGTAGGTTTTGGTAGACAAACAACCACCCAGGGAGGTACTACGTCCTGTGGTAGTAGGTTGGTAGACGAACCACCCAGGGAGGTACTACCGTCCTGTGGTAGTAGGGTGGTAGACAGCAACCACCCAGGGAGATACTACCGTCCTGTGGTAGTAGGTTGGTAGACAACAACCACCAAGGGTGGTACTACCATCCTGTGGTAGTAGGTTGGTAGACAGCAACCACCCAGGGTGGGACTAACCCTCCTGTGGTAAATAGATTGGTAGACAGCAACCACCCAGGGTGGTACTAACCGTCCTGTGGTAGTAGGTTGGTAGACAACAACCACCCAGGGAGGTACTACCGTCCTGTGGTAGTAGGGTGGTAGACAGCAACCACCAAGGGAGGTACTACATTCCTGTGGTAGTAGGTTGGTAGACAGCAACCCACCCAGGGTGGTACTACCATCCTGTGGTAGTAGGTTGGTAGACAGCAACCACCCAGGGTGGTACTACCGTCCTGTGGTAGTAGGTTGGTAGACAGCAACCACCCAGGGTGGTACTTCCGTCCTGTGGTAGAGGGTTTGGGAGACAGCAACCACCCAGGGAATATACCGTCCCGTGGTAGTAGGTTGGTAGACAGCAACCACCCAGGGTGGTACTACCATCCTGTGGTAGTAGGTTGGTAGACAGCAACCACCCAGGGAAGTACTACCGTCCTGTGGTATAGGTTGGTAACAGGGAACCACCCAGGGTGGTACTACCGTCCTGTGGTAGTAGGTTGGTAGACAGCAACCACCCAGGGAGGTACTACCGTCCTGTGGTAGTAGGTTGGTAGACAGCAATCACCCAGGGAAGTACTACCATCCTGTGGTAGTAGGTTGGTAGACAGCAACCATCCAGGGAAGTACTACCGTCCTGTGGTAGTTGGTTGGTAGACAGCAACCACCCAGGGTGGTACTACCGTAATGTGGTAGTAGGTTGGTAGACAGCAACCACCCAGGGAAGTACTACCGTCCTGTGGTAGTAGGTTGGTAGACAGCAACCACTCAGGGAAGTACTACCGTCCTGTGGTAGTAGGTTGGTAGACAGCAATCACCCAGGGTGGTACTACCGTCCTGTGGTAGTAGGTTGGTAGACAGCAACCACCCAGAGAGGTACTACCGTCCTGTGATAGTAGGTTGGTAGACAGCAACCACCCAGGGAAGTACTACCGTCCTGTGGTAGTAGGTTGGTAGACAGCAACCACCCAGGGTGGTACTACCGTCCTGTGGTTGTAGGTTGGTAGACAGCAACCACCCACGGGGTATACCGTCCTTGGTAGTAGGTTGGTAGACAGCAACCACCCAGGGAAAGTACTACCGTCCTGTGGTAGTAGGTTGGTAGACAGCAACCACCCAGGGTGGTACTACCGTCCTGTGGTAGTAGGTTGGTAGGGCAGCAAACCCCCAAGGGAAGTACTACCGTCTTGTTTGGGAGTAGGTTGGTAGACAGCAACCACCCAGGGAAGTACACCGTCCTGGGTAGTAGGTTGGTAGACAGCAACCACCCAGGGAGGTACTACCGTCCTGTGGTAGTAGGGTTTGGGAACAGAAACCACCCCGGGTGGTATACCGTCCCGTGGTAGTAGGTTGGTAGACAGCAACCCCCCAGGGTGGTACTACCGTCCCGTGGTAGTAGGTTGGTAGACAGCAAACTACCCAGGGAGTACTACCGTCCCCTGTGTTAGTAGGTTGGGTAGACAGCAACCGCTCCATGGAATACTACCATCCTGGGTAGTAGGTTGTAGACAGCACCACTCAGGGTGGTACTACCGTCCCTGTGGTAGTAGGTTGGTAGACAGCAACCACCCAGGGAAGTACTACCGTCCTGTGGTAGTAGGTTGGTAGACAGCAACCACCCAGGGAAGTACTACCGTCCTGTGGTAGTAGGTTGGTAGACAGCAACCACCCAGGGAAGGTACTACCGTCCTGTGGTAGTAGGTTGTGTAGACAGCAACCACCCAGGGAGGTACTACCGTCCCTGTTGGTAGAAGTTGTAACAGCAACCACCCAGGGAAAGTACTACGTCCCTGTGTTAGTAGGTTTGGTAGACAGCAACCCACCCCAGGGAGGTACTATAGCCGTCTGTGTATTAAGGTAGAAAACAGCAACCACCCAGGGAAGTACTACCGTCTTGCCAGATGACTGTGAAACAGTCAACTGGCAAGACTGTCAACTGTGCAACTGTCAACTGGCAAGACTGGCAACTGTGACAACTCTCACATAAAGTTAGAGTTGTCACAGTTGCTCTTTGCTGATGACACTGTGCTCTTGGGAGATTCTGAAGAGAAGTTGCAGGGATTGGTGGATGAATTTGGTAGGGTATGCAAAAGAAGAAAATTAAAAGAGAATACAGGAAAGAGTAAGGTTATGAGGAGGATAACAAAAAGATTAGGTGATGAGAGATTGGATATCAGATTGGAAAGAGAGAGTATGGAGCAGGTGAATGTATTCAGATATTTGGGAGTGGACGTGTCAGCGGATGGGTCTATGAAAGATGAGGTAAATCATGGAATTGATGAGAGGAAAAGGGTGAGTGGTGCACTTAGGAGTCTGTGGAGACAAAGAACTTTGTCCTTGGAGGCAAAGATGGGAATGTATGAGAGTATAGTTTTATCAACGCTCTTATATGGATGTGAAGCGTGGGTGATGAATGTTGCAGCGAGAAGAAGGCTGGAGGCAGTGGAGATGTCATGTCTGAGGGCAATGTGTGGTGTGAATATAATGCAGAGAATTCGTAGTTTGGAAGTTAGGAGGAGGTGCGGCATTTCCAAAACTGTTGTCCAAAGGGCTGAGGAAGGGTTGTTGAGGTGGTTCGGACATGTAGAGAGAATGGAGCGATACAGAATGACTTCAAGAGTGTATCAGTCTGTAGTGGAAGGAAGGCGAGGTAGGGGTGGCCTAGGAATGATTGGAGGGAGGGGTTACGGGAGGTTTTGTGTGCGAGGGGCTTGGACTTCCAGCTGGCATGCGTGAGCGTGTTTGATAGGAGTGAATGGAGACAAATGGTTTTTAATACCTGACGTGCTGTTGGAGTGTGAGCAAACTAACATTTATGAAGGGGTTCATGGAAACCGGCAGGCCGGCAGTAGGGCAATTTTCCGCGCGCGCTCTCCCAAAAATCGAAAAAATATGGAAATTGAGTTATTTATACTGAAAAAATAGCTCAACTCTTTGGCAACAAAATGGTACCAGAATGAATGTTCTACGACGTTTCTACAAGAAATTATAGTCATTTATATCAGGTATGGTGACGGCGATGTTGGTAGCGAGTCTGCTCACAGCCTATATATTTTTTGGAGTTGTTTCCTTGTTTTTTATCGCCTTTTCTTGCATTATTCTTTCTAATATAATAAATGACTGTTTGGCATCATAAAACAGTAGGCGGGACTTATCCGCAGACTTAGTGACAACCAGGAACTAGATGGGGACGCTCGGCAGTGTTCCCGCTCCCGAGTTGCCAGCAGGAATCGCCCATTATTACGCTTATATTTCAACTCTACGGCTTATTTGTCTATCAGAATTGATCTAATATGATATAATAAACACTATAAATAACATACAACCATGTTATATACTCTAGACTGAATAAAATAGGCCATAATATTGCCAGAGATTATCGGGAATATTTCGATATAAATGAGTTACTGCTCTCCATGTCGTCTCTGAGTAAGAGAAAACGGTGTTTTGAAGAGGATAACTGCACTAGAACATCAGTTTACTAAGAAATACACCCAAACAAACGCGATTTTCGCGATTTTTTTTTTTTTTTTTTTTTGAGACGGGGGCCGGCCGGCGCTCCCGGCCGATATCTCGGAAGTAACTTATTCACCTAAAGTCCAAACTTCTCGCTTTATTACTGAATTAAATGGAATATAATACTCACAAAAGTTGTAGAATAATGATTTCTCTATTTTTCGGTGACCAAATTTTGGAAATATTCCAAACACTTTGGGAGTTATGTGGGAGTAAAGGGCAGATTTTTTTGCAATATTCCAGGAACTAACAAACTTTATTTTTTTGTGAAATAAAGATAAGTTATTTAGAGAAAAGGAGTCACCGAAAATTAGTATAAGCATTGTTCTCTCGGCACCAAGTGTCCAAACAACCTTACGTAGTCCCATATCAGAGAAAGTTTGGCCACAAGGGCATTTTCAGTAAATCAGTCATTTCTCAGTTGTTGTTTGAGGTACATTTTTGATAAATATTTTCAAGAAAGAGTGAAACCACTTTGTCTTGTGTACCAAAACTGGAGAAAATCGGACAGTAAACAACAGAGTTACAGATTTTGCCCGACGGCGTCCTTGAGTCCTGGAGATGGGAAGTACAGTGCCTGCACTCTGAAGGAGGGGGTGTTAATGTTGCACTTTAAAATCTGTAGTGTAAAGCACCCTTCTGGCAAGACAGTGATGGAGTGAATGATGGGGAAAGTTTTTCTTTTTCGGGCCACCCTGCCTTGGTGGGAATCGGCCAGTGTGATAATATATATATATATATATATATATATATATATATATATATATATATTATAATATATATATATATTATATATATATATATATATATATATATATATATATATATATATATAATATATATTATATATATATATATCAATTTATAAACCACACCTGACTATAACCACACCTATGACCACAGTTCACCTCACTACAAGCACATCTCACAACAACCACACCTCACTACGACCACACCTCACTATGACCACACCTAACCAGATCCGTCCCGGGGATTTAAACTGAGGGGGACACAATGGACTTCTGACCCCGGAACAAAGGGGAAAGCCCAAAAAACCCGGGGAGTTGGAAGGGGGAAAGGGGTTGACTCCGGGGGCCCCGGATGGGACCTGGAAACATGAACCACCCCTGACGGACCACAACTCCTATGGCCACCTCATCTTACTAGACCACGCCACCTCACTATGACCACATCTCCCTAACTCACTTAACTGTGACCACATCTCACTGTGACCTCACTAACTAGACCACATCTCATTTTGCCCTCACTTAACATGCCATCACCCAGAAAAACTGTATGCCCACACCTCACTATACTTCACCTCCTATGCCCATACTCACTATGTTTACAATGGGAGTTCATCTGCGAACACGTGGACTTCTGGACCAGGGAACAAGGAATGCCCCCAAAACGACGGGGGAAGGGTTGGCATGGGGGGCCACGGAGGAACCGGAAACTAAACCCACATACATTCCACACCTGCTATGACCCACCTGACAGAAACACCTCACATAGGTAGGGATACCTGCCATGCTAATTACACGGGTCAAAAATTTTTAAAAAAGTTTATGCTTTTTAAAAATGAGATCATCAATTCTTAGGTATTTTCAGTCATGAATAAATGTCACCTTATTATTTTATTTAACGACATTATGTGTCAGTATTTTGTTAGGTAAGAACATATGAACAGTTTGACAACTTTATTCCCAAACGTTTCGCCAAAACAGTAGGGACAGTCGAAAACAGAAAGTAGGGAGGAACAGTAGAGTGTGAAAACAGTAATCAGCCATACCTTTAAAATCGTAGAATTTGAGGTTTTTCATCCCTCGGCCCGGAGAAGTTCAGTTCCCTAACAGGAAATATCTGAAGATCAACGACAGTGCGGGGACTTAAATCTGTCGGAAGGGGAAAGGGGGCAGGGTGTTGTAGTATATGGTAGAGTAGTAGTATATAGTATGAGAGGCAACTGAGAGGTCATGTCCCTCCAGATCCAACCCTTCTCACGAAAAACTTGTCCAAGGGGGTTTTCTTTTCCAAGATGCCCCCGTTTGCAGGTCTGACACTGCAACACGTGGCATCTTGGTACAGAAAAACCTTTGGGCAAGTTTTTAAGTGAGAAGGGTTTTGGTCTGAAGGGACATGACCTCTCAGTTCCTCTCAACTCTACACACTACTACTACCACTACTACTATACTATACCCTCACCTCTCCCTTTCCCACAGTATTTAATCCCGCACTGTCCTTGACTTGTAGCCGTTATGGGAACTGAACTTCTCCAGGGCCCAGGGACTGAAAACCCAAATTCTACGACTTTAAGGGTGATGGATGATTTCATCGTCTTCACATCTCTACTGTTCCGCCTACTTTGTATTCGACTGTGAAGCCACTGTTAGGCGAAAAAGTTTCGGAATAAAGTTGTCTAAAATGTTGCATAGTGTCTTTTCCTAAACCTGTCGGGATTGATACCATTTTTAGTTCATCTTGCAGACACGCAACACGTGATCTTGGACAGAAAAACTTTGGACAAGCTTTTTTAAGTGATAAGGGGTTGGGCTGAGAGGGGGCATGACCCTCATTGCCTCTCACTACTACTACTACTACTATAACCAAAAATTTCTACTACTACTACCCGCACCTCTCCTTCCCCACAGTATTTAAGTTCCCCACTGTCGCTTGATCTTTAGATAGTTTTCCTGTCTATGGAACTGAACTTCTCCAGGCCGAGGGACTGACAACCTCAAATTCTACGACTTTAAGGGTGATGGACTGATTACATCGTCTTCACATCTCTACTGTTCCTGCCTACTTTCTGTATTCGACTGATGAAGCCTACTGTGTAGGCGAAACGTTTCGGAATAAAGTTGTCTAACTGTTGCATATGTGTCTTACCTAACAACCTGTCGGTATTGTATACCATTTGATGTTCATCGTGTCAGTATGTTCTAAACTCTAATCCGTACCTACTTTCTGCCTAAGTGTGAGTTCAAAAAGTGGATTTTATTATAACGTACAATAAGAACATAAGATGTAAAGTAAAAGGACACAAGTGCAACTAATGTGACATTTATTGTAGCAACGTTTCGCTCTCCAGGAGCTTTATCAAGCCATTACCTAATGGCTTGATAAAGCTCCTGGAGAGCGAAACGTTGCTACAATAAATGTCACATTAGTTGCACTTGTGTCCTTTTACTTTACATATTGTCGGTAATTCTACCAACTTTATTACAAGAACATAAGAACATAAGAAAGAAGGAACACCTGCAACAGGCCTACTGACCCACGCGGAGCAGGTCCATGGCCCCCCCCCCCGGATTAGTCCAATGACCCACCCCCCGGATTATCCCAATGACCCACCCAGTCTGGTCATCCCCACTCAAGGGTGGAGCACTGTACCAGACCCAGCAGCACAGTTTGTCAGGTCCAACTCACACCCACCCACACCCACATCATGTATTTATCTAAAACCCATTTTTAAAAAATACACAACGTTTTAGCCTCAATAACTGTACTCGGGAGCTTGTTCCCCCATCCACAACTCTATTACCAAACCAGCTTTCCTATATCCTTCCTGAATCCTAATTTTTCCAACTTGAAACCATTGCTGCGAGTCCTGCTTGGCTGGAATTTTCAACACCGCTAAATTTTCATCCCCTTTATTTATTCCTGTTTCCCATTTATAACACCTCGATCATATCCCCCCTAATTTTTACGCCTTTCGAGAGTGCAGATTCAGGGCCTCAGTTTTATCCTCAAAGGAAAGAATTTCTGATACATGGGATCATCTTTGTCATCCTCCTTTGTACGTTTTCCAGAGCATTTATATCCATTCTGTAATACGGTGACCAGAACTGAGCAGCATAGTCTAAATGAGGCCTAACCAAGGATATATAGAGTTGAAGAACAACCTGAGGACTCTATTATTTATACTTTTAGATATGAAGCCAAGAAATTCTGTTAGTTTTATGTGTCGTATGTTCTAAACTCTAATCCGTACCTACTCTCTGCCTTTTTGCTGAAAGCTTATAGTTTGCTGAAGAATCATCTCTTGCCCTGGTCCCAAATTTTTCCCATTTCGTTGGAAAAACGTGTGAGTTCAAAAATGGATTTTTAAGTGACATGTTACACCCCCCTGATCTTGTAAACCATGATGAGGTTTTTCCACCAATTCTTCATAGTTTTCCTTCCAGTTTTATGTGTAGTTTGGTAGCAAATTATGTTTGGTTCAATGAGAGGTGGATGCTGAACATTTTTCATCCCAGTGCTCCAATGAATTGACGTGGGTGACCAGTGGGAACCTCTTGCACGACTGTCATAACTCACATAACAATTATTGACGGTGACCAGTAGGAGCCTCTTGCACGACGTCCCACACACATAACAATGATTGACGGTGACCATTGGGAGCCCTCTGCACGACTGTCCACTCACATAACAAAGATAGACGGGGTACCAGGAGCCTCTTGCACGACGCCCACTCCACATAACCATGTTGACGGGTGCCGTGGGAACCTCTTGCCACGACGTCCCACTCACATAACAATGCGTGACGGGGTGACCAGTGGAGCCTCTTGCACGACTGTCCCACTCACATAAACAATGAATGACGGGTGACCATGGAGCCTCTTGGCACGACTGTCCCACCACATACCCAATATTGACGTGGTGACCAGTGGAGGCCTCTTGGACGACTGTCCCACTCCATAACAAGCAATCTATGAAAATCACCAAACTTACACCTCAATAAAAACCACCCTCTATGACTGCTGGAACAAAAATGAAAGGCAGTGAGACAGAGTGTGGAAAGAAACTCACTGCCGCAGCCTGTTGAAACTGTTGCGACACCGTAGGTGTATATTGAAACCAGTTTTAACGAGATATCATACTCAGTCGTAAATTACTACTCGATCTGAAGCATTTTTGTTGTTGATCAGTGTTATATGAATGAATATATCAAAATTGATGATGAACGAGTGAGACAAGAAGTTGCTAGAAAAGTACTAATAATAAATATAGACAAAAGAGTACAGTACAGTAAACACAAAAGAGAATACTGGTAACACACAAGAAAAGTACATAATATACAACACAGCAGTACAGCAGTATACCAGTACGCACACAAGAACAAAATAATAAAATAAGGGAAAGATAATACAACAAAATCATAATACCATAAAATTAGCAGTATGGAAGACATAAGACAGAGTTCTACTGGCCAGGTTGAAACTCAACACCAACACACCATTTTGTCCAAAGGTTTGACTCTTATTTTCTTCCATCGATTTTTTTTTGTGTTTGCGAATAATTTTGACAATAATAGTGAATAGTAAAAGGAAATGAAGAGACTTAATTAATTAATAATTCAAAAGAACTTTTTTTTTTTTTGGGTATATCCAAACAAGATTCTCTCAGTTGGCTACTTCTTATATCTTCGCTGGGAGAGAGAGGACGCCAGTAGCAACCGGGAGAAGAGGCGGGCCAGGAGCTAAGACTCGACCCCGCAAGCCACAAACAGGCAAGTACACACACACACACCAGGATGATAACAGATTCAATCTTTCCACCTGGATATCAAATCCTCTGGAGAAGCAGAGGGAGATAGGGGGAGGAGGAGTGCACTGCTCATTAAAAACCAGTGGGGTTTTTAGAGAAAATGGAAGGAAAGGATGGCATGGGCGAAATGGACTACTTAGAGGAACAATCCACTCTGAGGACCGTAAGTGATAATTGGCAGTAATGTACAACCCCCACAGAACTGCAGGAGGGCCAAGAGAAAGAATACGACGAGAGCAACAGAGCAATGGTCGACCCACTAGCCGAGGGAGGCCAGAAGAGCTCACAATGGGGGGGCAAAGTTACTAGTTATGGGTGAATTTCAAATCACAAGGAGATTGACTGGGAAAACCTGGACCCATTAGGATCCCGAAACACGATACCAAGTGATGGATGTGGTACTGGAAAACCTCATGCTTTCAACATGTTTAAGAGACACTACCAGAGAGAGAGGTGAGAATGATCCAGCCATACTGGAACCTGTATTCACCTGAGTATGTCCCAACATCGAGATATCAGTATGAAAGACCCCTAGAGCTAGTGATCATGTGGTTCTGCTGCTTCGCTCCATAGTTTGATGCTTACAAGTAGGAGAGAGTAGCCGGAATAGATGGTAAAAAACCAAACTACAAAAGGGGGACTTCTCAGGCATGATGAACTTCATTGCAAGACATTCGTGGGCGAGAGAACTGACAGGAAAACCAGTACAAGCAAAGATGGACTACTGTGCAACAAAATTCAAGGAGCTGATGAATGTTTGCTTGCAAGGGAAACAGAAAATACAGGTAAACCAGAACCATCTTGATTCACCCAAAGGTGTAGGAGCAAAAACTAGATGTACTAGAGAATGGAAATGGTACAGAAGACAAAGGACTCCGAAATAAAGAGATTAGCCGAAGGTCCATACATAACAAAAAGGCACAATACCGTGACAGAACGATGGTTATTTGTGTAATAGCCGAAGGGCCAAAATGAAAATGCACAGATAAGAAGTGAGGCACAGCGCCAATATGAAAATGACGTACTTCGAAAGTCAAGTCTGACCAAAGCTTTGTATCCCACATCAGGAGGAAAACAACATCAAGAGCACGTAATCAGACTGAGGAGGGGTTGATGAGTTCACAAGAAACGACCGAGAGGTTATTGAGGAGCTCAACACGAGATTAAAGAAGAATATACATGAAAATCGGTAGGACTTCAGGAAATCAGAACAGAGATGTACACCAACAGTTGTTGGGTGAGGTAAACACATACCAATGAGGAGGGAAGAAGCTGCTATGTGAACAGACCTCAAAACCGTGTAAACAACATCTCTCTGTGGGTCCATAGAGAGGAGCAGAGATGTTTGTGTCCACTAACAAAGATCTTCAACCTATCCATTTAAAACTGGACAAATTGTTGTCCTAATTTTTAAAAAATGAGACCGCCAATGAGGCATTAAACTACAGACCAGTGTAACTAACGTGGATGGTAATGCAAAACTGGAGAAATCATCAGGAGGAGAGTGGAGAGCATCTGGAAAGAAACAAGTTGAATAAACGACAACCCGCATGGAATCAGGAAGAAAAATCCTGCATCACCAACCTACTGGAGTTTTATGAAAGGTACAGAGTAAGACAAGAGAGAGAGGATGATAGACTGCTTTTCTTCGACTGCACGAAGGCTTCGACACATTTTCCTCACAAGGGGTTACTCAAAAGCTAGAGGATCCGGCACACATAATAGAAAGGTATTGCAATGGATCAGAGAATACCTGACAGGGAGGCAAGCAACGAGTTCCAGGTGCGTGACGAGGTGTCAAAGTGGGCTCCTGTGACAAAGCTAGTCCA
Source organism: Cherax quadricarinatus (assembly GCF_026875155.1). NCBI lineage: Eukaryota > Metazoa > Arthropoda > Malacostraca > Decapoda > Parastacidae > Cherax > Cherax quadricarinatus. The sequence continues at coordinate 20,344,905 of NC_069494.1, forward strand.
CAAGGGTCATCCAAGGACTTGTGCTTGTTTTGGTATATGTGAATGCCATAACGAAGTATAGACACAGAAGTGTCTTTGTTTGCAGATGAAGTAAGTTCATGAGGCGAATCAAATCGGTCGAGGAACAGCTACACAGGATCAGGACTCCAACGAGACCTGGACAGGCTACAACCTGGCAGCAACTGGCATCCATGAATTAAACCCAGCCAAAACCAAAGACATTAAGACTGGGGAAGGGCAAAGAGGCCGCAGTAACACAGTATAGACTAGGTGGCCTCAGATTGCAAACCTCACTCACAGAAAAAGAACTTAGGTGAGATATAGACACCGAGCAAATCTCCTGAGGCGCACATCAATCAGAACTGTTTTGCAGCGCACCGTCTGGCAAACCTAAGGATAGCGTTCCGAACCTCAGTAGAATCGCTGAAGAAATCTGTGCACCATCTACGTCAGGCCCATACTGAGTAATGCAGCACCAGTTTGGAATCCACACCTGTCAAACACGTCCAAGAAATTAGAGAGGTGTCAAAGTTTTGCAACAAGACTAGCCCAGAGCTAAGTGGATTGTCCTACGAAGAAAGGTTTAAGGGAAATCGGCCTGACGACACTGGAGGAGGAGGGTCAGGGGAACATATACGACATATAAAATACAGCGCAGAATAGACAAGGTGGACAAAGACATTATGTTCCAGAGATGGACACAGAAACAAGTGGTCACAATTGAAATTAAGACCAGATCTGAATCAGAGGAATGTTATGAAGTATTTCTTGAGTCATAAAGTAGTTAAGGCAGGTATAGCCTAGAAAGTATGACGTAGTGGAAGGCGGGGAACCATACATAGTTTTAAGACGAGTTTTGAATAACGCTCATGGAGCAGGGAGAGAGAGGACCTAGTAGCAATCAGTGAAGAGGCAGGGCCAGGAGCGATGAATCGACCCCTTGCTACCAATATGTGAGTACATAGATGATTACACACACGCACACATGCACACACCACACACACCACACCCACACCCCACCACACACACACACACCCACACACACACACACACACACCACACCACACACACACACACCCATACACACACACACACATACACACACACCACCCAAAAACAAAAAAAAAAAAACCCCCCAAACCAAACCCCAACCCCCCACACACACACACACACACCACACCAGCACCCACGACCCACACACACACACACACAAAGGGTAATGGAAGTAGGACACGAGAGAGAGAGAGTGGGTAGATTCATTTTCTTGACTGCAAGCCTTCGACACAGTTCCTCACAAGAGATTAGTGCAAAAGCTAGAGATCAGGCACATATAACAGGAAGGCACTGCAATGGATCAGAGAAGATCTGCAGGGAGGCAACAATGAGCCAAGGTACGTGACGAGGTAACAGAGAGGGGGGCCTGCGACAAGCGGGGATCCCGAGGGTGTCGTCCTAGGACCATTGCTCCTTTTTAGTTTAGAAGAATGCAGACGGAATGGGATCGACTCAGAAAGTGTCCTCTTGGCAGATGATGTAAGTTAATGAGACAATTAAATCTGATGAGGATCACACGACATAAATAGAGACCTGACTGGCTAGAAACCTTGTCCAGCAACTAGCTCCTCGAATTTAACAGTCATGCATATCGGGGATGGGCAAAGAAGATCGCAGACAGAATATAGCTAGGTGGCCCAAGCCTGCAAACCTTACTAAAGGAAAAGGATCTTGGGGTGAGTATAATACCTAGCACATCTGAGGCCACATCAACAGATACTGCTGCAGCATCTGGTCGCCTGGCACACCTGATCCTCAGTAAGGAATCGTTGAAGACCTGTACACCGTGTACGTCAAGCCCTTACTGGAGTATGCAGCACCAGTTAGAAACCCACACTCTGGTCAATCACATCAAGAAATTAGAGAACAGTGCCAAGGTTTAGCAACAAGGCTAGTTCCAGAGCTAGGGGAAGGTCCTACGAAGATTGAGGGAAATCGGCCTGATGACAATGGAGGACAGGAGGGTTAGGGGAGGCCATGATAACGACATACAACATACTGCGTGGAAATAGACAAGGTGGACAGAGCACAGGATGTTCCGGATGGACAGAAACAAGGGTCACAATTGGAAGTTTTATGACCAGATGAGTCAAAGATAAGTTTGGAAGTGTTTCTTTAGTCAAAGAGTTTTTCAGGAAGTGGAATAGTCAGGCAAGTAGACAAAGTTAAGCAGGAATCAAACAAAGTTTAAAGACGAGGTATGATAAAGGTCAAGGAGCAGGGAGAGGGAGAGGAACCTATAGCGATCAGTGGAGAGGCGGGCCAGGAGCTATGTTAACGACCCCAGCAACACAAGTAGGTCGACAACGAAGTAGGTGGTGTACACACACACACAGGATGATTTTGGCGAATTATTGCATACACCAAATATTCACTTGTCCTATATGCAATTAGCGTTTGCTATTTAAACCAAGATGCGAAGTTCTCCTATTCGGCACGACAATATATATAATATATATAATAAATATAATAAATATATATATAACGTATATATATATAATATATATATATATAATATATATACATCCAGATATAAATAGATAATATGATATATATATATATATAAATAATATATATATATATACTATATATATATATATATCTATATACTATATATATATATATAACGCATCGGGCGTTACCCATCTCGGCAGGGTGACCCGAAAAAAGGAGAAGCACTCCATCATCACTCACTCCATCACTGCTTGCGAGAAACGTGCCGACACCACTGTTAAAAAAAAAACAATACATTAAATATACTCACTAAACACGTAGGTCCGCTGCTGTTTTCAATACAAAAGGCAGAATAGGAGAATAGCAATTATTTACGTGTTGAATTAAAGCATAAAAAAGTAACTACAACATACTTATTTTTACACATCACACCTTGGTCTTAGTGAGTACTACATATAACTTATATATTATACAAATTAATAATATACTGCAAGATAATATCGTAGCGACCGACTTCACATAAATACAAATGACTGAATGTATGAATTCCACGGTCCTGTTATCATAACACTTTTCCTTTCATTTTATCTTCGCCTCCCCTTTTAAAATATTTCTTATGCCTTTTATAATATTGGCTATAATATCCGATTCGGAGAATAATTCATGTCTACATACCATAAAACTAGCAATTATATAGATCACAGAATAACAGCAATTAATATTAGTCAACCACTCGCATTCATGTTATAAAACTGCCTTAACCTAATTCTCGTGAAATAGTTTTTACTTCTGTTTACTATGTCTGAGTTGCTTCTATATCAATTATTCTGCCCCAGAAAGAGATGAAGAGCTTTTTTCCCCAACTGAGCAACGGAATAAACTACTCTCCAGTAATCCACAAACTCGTCTGTCATGTACCAACGTGCGTGTTATAATCTAGATTCTATTTTGCGTAAATACACGGAGTGGCATAGGGTTATGCGGTTCATTAATAATTTTATCATAATTTTTGTAAAGAAAAGGTCGAGGACACTGGTTGCGGTTCAAGAGGTTGATGAGAAGCTTCGTGTTCAGAAGCAAACTTTTTCTGAGCTTAAGTGTTTAGTGTCTCAGCTGCATCTAGTGAACGAGGAGTCATCAAGAGCATCCTGCTCTACTTTAACAAGCATACACACACACTAAGGTGTGTGAGGTATCTTCCTATATAAACCCTTGAGATGTGTATGATCAGTGTACCACAAAATTAAACTTAAATACTCCCTCATTGGTATTTAAAGGAAAATTGACTTGCAGTGTTAAAGGTGACATATTGACTTAATAATCATTGTATAGTCCGATAGGTTTTTAAACCTATGCAACAAGGTAACCACCCAGCGCAAGCGTCTGCCACCTATATATCTGGGTGATAGGTGAGAGATAGAGAAAAACGAATGATTATATTCAACCCACAATGGGAGGTTGCTTGATGAGGTGAGCAGGCTCTTGAACCAAGATTAACATCCGCCCTAAATGCTCCTATTCCTTAAAGCCTTAGCGGATTCCAGGGCTCACCTTTGACATAAAAATAATAACACTACCAGTGTACATGTGATTCCAGGTGTATTCAATAATTAAGTATCGACATTCTGGATTGTTTACATAATAGTTTTAAATACGTAAATAAAACTTCAGTGTGTTGATGAGAAATATTCGAACGTAAGTGTTCATCAAAGATATGTTAATAGCAAAAAAGTTTTTATTTAACAAGTGGTTTTGCGTCCCAGAGTGTTGCGTCCCAGAGTGTTGCGTCCCAGAGTGTTGCGTCCCCAAGAGTTTGCGATCCCAGAGTGTTGAATACCAGAGTGTTGAAAACCAGAGTGATGGCAAACCAAGTGTTGAATACCAGAGTGTTGAATACCAGAGTGTTGAGTACCAGAGAGTTGAGTGGGGGCCAGAGTGGTTGAATACCGAGTGTTTGAACTACCAGAGTGTTCTAATACCAGAGTTGTTGAACACCAAGAGTAAATACCAGAGTGATTTGAATACCAGAGTGTCTATACGTATACCATGCGTTGAGTACCAGTGTGTTGAGTACACAGAAGTGTTGAGTACCAGAGTGTTGAGTACCATTGTGTTGCGTACCAAAGAGTTGGCGAGAACAAAGTGTTGAGTAACAAGTGTTGCTTACACCAGTGTGTTGAGTACCAGAGTGTATGCACTACCAGAGTGTTTGAATACCAGAGTGTGAATACCAAGTGATGCATACCAGAAGTGTTTGAATACCAGAGAGTTTTGAATACCATAGTGTATGAATACCAGAGAGTTGAATCCCAAGTGTTGAATACCCATAGTGTTGAATACCAGAGTGTTAGTACCCGAGAGTTAGTACCAGTGTTTGAGTACCAAGAGTGATGAGATACCAGAGTGTTGGATACCAGAGTGTTGAGTACCAGAGTAGTTTTAGGAACCAGAGTGTTGAGTACCAGAGTGTTGAGTACCAGAGTGTTGCAATACCAAGTGTGAGTACCATGTGCTGAGTACCAGTGTGTGAGTACCAGTGTGTTACATACCCAGAGTGTTATGAATACCAGATTTGAGTACGCAGGTGTGTTGAGTACCAAATGTTCATACCAAAGTGTTGCCGTACCCAGTGTGTTGATTACCAGTGTGGTTTGAGTACGGGGGGGGGGGGGGGGGGGGGGGGGGGGGGGCGGGGGGGGGGGGGGCCACACCCAGTGTGGGTTGAGTACCAGATTGTTGAGTACCAAAGTGTTGAGTACCAAAGTGTTGCGTACCAATGTTGAAGTACCAAAGTGTTGAGTCCAAAGTGTCGGGTAACAAAGTGTTAGTACCAAAGTGTTGAGTACCAAAGTGTTGAGTACCAAAGTGTTGAGTACCAAAGTGTTGAGTACCAAAGTGTTGAGTACCAGTGTGTTGAGCTACCAGTGTGTATGAGTACCAGTGTATGAGTACCAGATAGTTGCAGTACCAAAGTTTTGAGTACCAAAGTGTTTTGCGTACCAAAGTGTTGATACCAAAGTGTTGATACCAAAGTGTAGGTACCAGTGGGTTGACTTATCCCCCAGTGTGTTGATTACCGTGTGTTTGATACCAGATTGTTGAGTACCAAGTGTTGAGTACCACAGTGTTGCGTACCAACGTGTTGAGTACCAGTGTTGAGTACCAAAAGTGTTTTGAGTACCATAAGTGTTGAGTACCAAAGTGTTGAGTACCAAAGTATGCGCGTACCAACAGCGTTGATACCAAAGTGTTGCGTACCAAAGTAGTAGGAGTCCCAAAGTTGCGTACCAAAGTGTTGAGTACAACGTGTTGCGTACCAAAGAGATGGAGTACCAAAGTGTTGCGTACCAAAGTGTTTGAGTACAAGTGTTGCGTACCAAGTGGGTATGAGATCCCAAATGTTGAGTACCAAAGTGGGTTGAGTACCAAAGTGTGATACCAAAGTGTTGAGTACTCAAAAGTGTTGCGTACCAAAGTGTTGCTTACCAAACGAGTTGCGTACCAAAGTGTTGAGTACCAAGTTGATGCGTACCAAGTGTTGCTACCAAAGTGTTGAGTACCAAAGTATTGAGTACCAAAGTGTTGCGTACCAAAGTGTTGAATTCAACCCCAAGAGTTGATACTCATAAAGTGTTGCGTACCAAAGTGTTGAAGTCTACCAAAGTGTTGATTACCAGTGTGATGATACCAGTGTATTGAGGTACCAACGTGTTGAGTACCAAAGTGTTGAGTAACCAAAGTGCTGAGTACAAAGCTGCATCGTACCAAAGTGTTGAGTACCATAGTGATGGCGTACCAAAGTGTTGCGTACCACAAGTGTTGAGTTACTGCAAAGTGTTGCGTACCAAGTTTGAGTACCAAGTGTTGAGTCACCACAGTGTTTGCGTACCAAAGTGTTGAGTACCAAAGTTTGCGTACCAAAGTGTTGCGTACCAAAGTGCGAGTACCATGTGTTGAAGTACCAGTGTGTTGAGTACCAGTGTGTTGAGAGAACCCAAGTGTTGCGATACCAAAAGAGTTGCATACCAAAGATTTTGCGTACCAAAGGTTGTAGTACTCTAAGTGTTGAGTACCAAAGTGTAGAGATCTAGCCCAAGTGATGAGTACCAAATGTTGGACATAAGGGATATTCAATAAAGAACTCCTGATAAAGTTTCCTCAACAAAAGTGTTTGTAAGTAAACGAGTTTCTAAGAAGAGTTTCTAACAAAAAGTTTCTGACATGTTTCTATAAAAGTGACCCTAGAAAGTGTTATTGAAAAAAATCTAAGAAAAGTTTTTCAAACGCAAGTTTTTCTAACAAAATTTCTAACAAAGTTCTATTCACACACACAAAAAAAGTTTTAGCAAGTGTTTTTAGAAAAAAAATCGTGGACAGATGGATGACAACACCGTCATGTTAAGGCGAGTATCATTTAGTACAATGAAAGGATAATAATCTTGGTTTCATTGTATCCCGAAAGTTATCATGTTAATGTTAGGATAATAATCTTAGTTTCATTGTACCCCGGGAGATATCTGTTAATGTTAGATTAATCTTAGTTTCATTCTGTACCCCGGAGTATCATGTAATGTTAGATAATCTTTAGTTTCATTTTACCCCGGAGTTAACATGTTCAAGTTTAGCGATAATCTTATTTTCATTGTACCCCGGGAGTTATCATGTTAATGTTAGGATAATCTTAGTTTCATTGTACCCCGGGAGTTATCATGTTAATGTTAGGATAATCTTAGTTTCATTGTACCCCGGGAGTTATCATGTTAATGTTAGGATAATCTTAGTTTCATTGTGCCCCGGGAGTTATCATGTTAATGTTAGGATAATCTTAGTTTCATTGTGCCCCGGGAATTATCATGTTAATGTTAGGACAATCTTAGTTTCACTGTGCCCCGGGAGTTATCATGTTAATGTTAGGATAATCTTAGTTTCATTGTGCCACGGGAGTTATCATGTTAATGTTAGGACAATCTTAGTTTCATTGTACCCCGGGAGTTATCATGTTAATGTTAGGATAATAATCCTAGTTTCATTGTACCCCGGGAGTTATCATGTTAATGTTAGGATAATAATCCTAGTTTCATGGGGGGGGGGGGGGCGGGGGGGTGTACCCCCGAGTATATCAATGTTAATATTAGGATATAATCCCTAGGTTTCATTGTACCCCGGGAGTACATGTTAATGTTAGGATAATAATCCTAGTTTCATTGTACCCCGGGAGTTATCATGTTAATGTTAGGATAATAATCCTAGTTTCATTGTACCCCGGGAGTTATCATGTTAATGTTAGGATAATAATCTTAAGTTTCATTGTAGCCCCGGGGGGCGGGGGGGGGGGGGGGGGGGGGGGGGGGGGGGGCCACAAAGGGGCCCCGAGAGTTATCACATTATGTTGAAATATAGATGATAATCATAGTTTCCACTGCTCCCTGAAAGTACCATCCTTAATATATTACATTTAAGGACATGAAAGGCTGAATATCTTAGTTTAAGAGGCCATGAAAGTTTTCTTGTAAAGACAAAAGAAATATCTTATTTGCAGTTGCAATTTAAGATTCGTTTATATAAAGCAGTGCTAAAAGGAGATATTATTACGAACACATGGTGGGGTGGTAGTCTAATATCTCATAACACCTGGTCGTAAAACTATTCACAGCCAAACCAAGATAATCAGTGGGGCAGAAACACAAGCAACACCAGCAAGGGTTTCCCCTTACCAATGCGGCGGTTAGGTTTAGGTAAAGTTTGTCAGTAAAACAGGGCAGGTGTAACCTGACGAGGGTCTTAGTCATGTGATGACCTGCGCTTTAGCTTTTGGTCATCAGACCCGAGGCTTCAACTGGCTTACCCTCCACCTTTAAAAATTAAGGTTAGGTAAGGTTGTCATAACGAGGGCAGGCTATTTTCCTACGCGGGTCTTAGTCATGTGTTGACCTGCAGTTGGAGCTTTTGGTCATCTGACTGAGGCCCTTCCACTGGCTTACCCCTCCACCTTTAAAACAATAAGTATAAGTATAACTATTTTTATCTTTAGCAATATATTCCGTACCATTTATTTACATTATGTTGCAATATTAATATCTGAAACATCCAGAGTACTAGTGCAAACAAGAGCCACTCAAGGCGCAAGTTGATAAGAATAATGTCTGAAGAATCTGCCCACTCCACGTCAGGTGGGCAGGTATTAATGCACCTAGCGGTTAAAGTAGCCAGCTTCAACTTGACGACGGATGAACGGGCAAATAAGCGCAGCAGCGGGTCCCCGGAACTGCTGCACTGAAATGCAAATGCTCACTGGACGAGAGGCATGCCATGATACTCAAAAAAATATAACATACACGATGCAAGCCACAATAATCTTTTAGTTTCACTAACACCTGAGTATTATTTTCTGTGGCATAATCCAAGATTTGTTTATTATAATCACAAAGATTATAAACTGTATACTGAGGTACTTGTAAAATGTGCACATTGAGGAAAGACGGTACAACTGAGAAATATTATCTGAAGGGTAGAAGATGAAGGGTATAACTGGATGGATTCCACTAAGGTCGTGACAGGAAGGTATAACTAGAGGATACTTCTTTGAGTGCAGACTGAAGGGTATAAGGTGGGAGATGAAAATGCGTATTATTATATATTTAAAAAATAATTTTAAAAAAAAATAATAAACCAAAAGGGTGAAACAATGCTAAGAGACTCGCTATTAATAAGTATGGTAGACATTACAGGTAAGGGAAATGAACAGCACTGAGAGACGGTCCACACAACTTAAGGTAAAAGTCATTGTTGTACCAGTTTTTATTGGCATTGTTTAGTATTTTCAACATGGCGAAATGTTGTCTATATGACCAGTGTTATACACTTCAATAGCGTGATTATGATTGCTCGCAAGAGTTTATAAACATTACTTGCCAACCTCTTAGATCAACAGTACGAAATAACCCATTTCTAACTTAATAAGATGCACTGATTCCCCTAATAAAAATCTCATTCTTTCCCTTTACAATTATCACGAACATCAAAAGACCTCATTTTTTGTCTTTTCCGAGGAGGATAACATTACCTAATTTCCGTTATATTTGTAATTAGAATTTTCCATTCGTGGTTTAAAGTTTTTACATGCTCCATTCGTCCAAGCCCTTCCTCGGTGAAAGTAGAGATCCCAGTTACGCTGAAGAATACCGTGGGGAGTAAGTTATGATTCCAAGTACTCCTTAAAGACCTTTCAACGATTCAGGAGAAACAGTCAATAAAGCAATCAAGAAATTAGGAAATAAAAATATACATCAGTAGTTTTTTTTTTATCTACATTAACACCAACCAAAGTTATTGACAATTATTTACACAGTGTACACAAACTATAATGTAGCGGGTTTGAAAGCAGTGTAAGTATGAGAACCTCACTGCTACAGCATTAAGCCACCCATAAGAAGATAAAATTATAGTAAAGTTTAACCAGCTCATGGATCGTGAGAATCTGATGCTCTAAGGATCTCCTCCATAGCAAGCTTACATACATCTGGGACTTTAAACACCCAACTCGGTCGGATGCGTGAAGCTCTAGAGCAACTCCATCACAGCATACATTAAGCAAGGTACTTAACATCACCTCCCCACCTCCCCTGACTGGCAAACATCCGTACAACGGCACTCACCATTGCTTTTGCCAGCTGCACTCATTCGTACAGTGCTTTAAAAGCTGTTACTAATGGCATGCAGAGGAATGTGTATGAGTGTGATGATGTTTGATGAATATAATATTGTAAGACAGCGGTCTACACCAACATTTGCGATAAAAATCTATTGGCAGCAAAATTCAAAAAAATGTATTTAATATTGGGATGTACAGTACGTGCATACGATGTATCATGTTGTGAATAAACACTTTGGCATGTGTAAGCAATTTATGATGGTGTGCATTTTATATTTGTAAGTAGGTGAGAGAATAGTATTTTACATAATAATGAATGTCTATTCGGGTGCATATATCATGCACCCGAATATACATGCTCATAACATGAGTAGTGCATGTATATTGCCGTGTGCATATAATCTTGTGTGTGGTTATCAAATGCACGAATGTAGTATGCACTCTACAGTATATATATAGTTATGTATAATTTGAATATTGCGTCTCAGTTATGTACATGCATCATTGCCAGTACATGTGTATGTTATCGTCGAGTGTGTGAGGTGTAAATATATAGAAGAACAGTCAACATGCGAAACTAAGCGGAGAATCTAGTACATTTTAACTTAAAAAAATATCAGTCAATTGTCAGTGCTTCTCAAAAATCCAAAGTTTTTAACACAGAAACCAGTAACCGAGTAATGCCAAAAAAATGCAGCACATATTTAATATTCATTTGAAGCCGCATAAGATTGAGATAGTGAGGTTTATGATGTTTTGAGACTTTTTTAATTTTCAATTTGATGCATAAACACCAATATTGAAAGGTAAGTGTTAAATCCAAAAGGAATAACAATTTATAAATTAAGGGTAGAAAGCCACTAAAATAACATATTCCCCGGCCAGTAGAACACAATAACAATGAAATTTTAAAGGGCGATACGAAGATTTCGTCAGCAGTAAAAGGTGGATCAGATACAGGAAAACACACCAAGAAGAGAGAGAAACACGACAACTCTTTTGGTTAATCTTTAACGAAGTCTTTAAGCAAGTCTCCTCTCAAAAAGGGGCTCCATGACGTGGCAAACGGGCTTTTGGTTTGAAGAATTAGACCCTTTGGTCCTACTTTCTCAGACCGAACCTAATTACCCCCAATTCTTCCTTCCCTATCCCATCATCCATTTCCCCCCCTTTTTTTCCCCTTTCCCCCCTCCTCCCGGATTTCCAAGAGGTGGACGGGGTGCCCTTTGCAGGTGACGGGTGTTTTCTCTAAAGGCTGCCTGTCGGTTCGGGGAAGCCGAAGGAGGGATGCTTTGGGCGGGTTTCCGACCGCCCTCTCTTTTGTCCGTCGGGGTGGCTCGGTAGATGTGAGGTTGGTATCTTGGAAAGCTGGTTTATTAGCATAAAGGACAGGGTATGGCACGGGTTCCACACAGCATCTGCTCTGCTCGCTGTCACGAGGTCCTCTCAGATAGAGGGGGGAAATTTTAAAGGCCCCTTTTGTGCCTTTTAGTGACTGTCCCTCCGCTGTCCCTCTTTTTTTTTTGGAATCTTTGTTCCGTGATAACCTTCCTCCTACCAGGCCCCTTTTTGTTACCACATCCTGCTCTGACCCGGCTTCATTCTGGATAATTCTTCAGACTTTTCCCATACTCCTGTAACTTCAGCTCGTGGCGCTTCGTCATTTGCTCCAGGGCTGAGGCTCCGCCCATTTCTTCAAGTGCCTCTGACCCTTGCATGCCTTAACTATGCGTCCAGCTCCCCAAATATAGTGCGATGGTTTTTGGATCGCCCACCTGCTTGAGGTTGGGCCGCCCGCGGAACTATACCTAAACGTTCCAGACCATTGTGCTGATAATCTAGTTCTTTCCGATGTCTGCTCATTCCACCCAGAACGACCTATGAGATTAGAGGGACCCACTTCCTTTACGCAACCATGTTTAAAGTAACACAATGGACAAATTCTTTCCCCCTACAGCCACTTCTCCAACTAATTCTCTTCAGACCATAGTATTGGTAAAAGCTCTCTTACGCCACGTTGAGGTCAAAATATATCCTTTTATGCTCTTTCGAAGCAGTTGCACGCATCATTACAGTTTCAGAATACAGAAGCAGCTCATGAATCTTTCCAGCTACTTTTTCCATTGATAACGTTTCTATCATGTTCGCATGCACAACTACTCCTCAATTCTTGGCAAGTGGTATGATGTCTTACCGCGTACCATTTTGTACAGTGTAATTTTTTATTTGTCCTTGCGGGGCGACGATATTTGGAGTCAATTAGCCCTTCAGGACCTTCATTTCTTCAAAGTGGATACATTTGTCCTGTCCCTCTCGTAGGTGGAGCACTTTCCCAATAACATCGCCTGCTTAACCTTTGACTGCCGTGAACTCCGCATGGGTTAGTAGGCAATATAAACACAAATGCAGTATAATGTGATCCTTTATTGACTACGTTTCGCTCACACAGTGGGCTTTTTCAAGTCACAAACAGAACTACCTGGGTGGATGGAACGCGAGTATTTATAGTCCGTCTGAGGTTTCAGGTGAAGAAAGTCTGCAATCTGATGATGTACCGAGTTGGGTTGTAGAGTCTAAAAACTTGGGTAGCTTGGAAAGGAGACTGGACAAGTTGGTGAGCAGACCTTCTACAGTGTTCTTATGTGGGATAGCGATGAAGAAGTTTCTTGGCAAGTGGTTCAGCTATGTTATAGAAGCCACTATTCTGGTTGAAAGTTGTCGGATATAGAAATAAGGATGATTCCAGGATTCTTTCTTCGGTATTGAGTGTTGTCTTCTGTGGCGATAAGTCTTGAGTATTGTAGTTTATTCAATTGTTGACTGAATTACGGTGTGTACTGCAGGAGCATTCCCTTGTTTCGTCAGACTGCTTGCGTATTGGTGTTCTTGAAATACGAGTTGTTTGGAGGTCACTTGAATGTTTCGGCACGTAAATAAACTTGTTGCAGTCATTACAAAGGGATTATGTATACCCCTCAGAGAAGGAGGCTTGTCCGCCTACTACTGGTGATGTCCTTGATGGTCCGTGGTGTGGAGGTAGATACTTGGAAGATGTTTTGGCAAATGATGTTGGAAACATGTTTGGCAATGGAGTTGGTGGGAAGGACTATTATCTCTTCTCGGCGTGTTTTCTCTGGGTGTGTTGAAGATGTTTTAGAGCGGTGCTCGCCGTTCTGCATCTCTGATGAAGTGACGAGATAGTGGAGTTGGAAAATTACCGTTTCAATTATAGTGCATTCTTCCTCAGCAAGGAACTCGTTGCTGCAGATTCTGAGTGCACGCAGGAAGAAGCCTATAATTAACAACAACCAAACGTTTGTTTGGTGTCGTGTGAGAGTAAAGGTTGGAGAAGATCCGTTTTTGGTTGGTGGGTTTTCCGATAGACTTTTAAAAACAAGTCGTGGTCAGCTTTGCAGAGTAGAACATCAGGAAAGGAAGAGTTGGTAGTCGACCTCTTCTTCAAGTGTGAACTGGATTGAGGCTCCGACCTGGTTGAGCTTGTCTTGGAGAGCTTAAACGTTGAAGCGTTAGGAGTTATAGGAGAATGTCGTTCAACATAACGGAGCCAGGTGACAGACGAAGGAATAATGGTGGAGAAACGTTCGGCTTCTAGATGTTCCATGTATAGGTTCCGCTAGGACTGCACTGAGTGGCGAACCCATGGGTAGTCCCAAAAGTCAGTCTGAAAGAGGTGATTTTCAAAAGAGAACACGTAAAGCAACACATAGTTTCAACCAGGTCGATGAATTCCGCTGGCTGAATGGAAGATCAAGTGAAATCGTCAATTTTCTTGCGCAAGAATCGATGGCAATGTTTAGTAGTACTTTAGTTATAGGGCAGTCACGTCAAGGCTGGAAGTTTCCTGTTACTGATGTTGCTGTTGCGAATGCGATTTGAGAAGATCACCTGAGTGTTTGAGAGTGCTGGACTGATAGTGCCCAAGAGTTTCGAGAGGTTGTTGGCGAAATTCCTGAGAGCTTGCGGTGAAGCACTGCCAATTCCTTCCCGAGGAATGGGCCTCAGTGGGATACCAGGCTTGTGATCTTGGCAGGCCGTACATTCGGCAGGTCTGGGGTTGCTGGCATGGTGTGCAGAAGTTTTCTTCCTTGTGCATAGCTCCTCAAATGCGGCCGAGTCCCTTGAAGAACAGTTTTAGTAAGGTTTGTCCACTTGGTTAGTTGTGCGAGGTTTTGTATGTATCTGGGTCATAATATGTTGAGCATTTTGATCCTGGTAATCGACCAGTGTTCATGATAGACACACCACCTCCTTTATCAGCGGTGGCGACCCTGATGGTCGTGTCTTCTGCTAAACCTTTGATGCATTGATGTAACTCGAGGTATGACTGGGACTGCGTGTTGAAGATGGCTGCTGAGATGATGCCTGGAAGATAGTCCCTTTTTGGAAGTCGGAGTCTCATTGTGTCTGTAGTTTTTGGCGTTATGAATGTGAGGTCTTGTTTTGGTTTCGTAATTCCTGTTGCTGAATTTGAGGGCCTAACTTGGGCTTCAGTTCTGTGGTTGACAGTGGAACGAAGGATGAAAGATTTTGGATAATTTTCAGGTCTTCCTAAACTTTTCCAATTACTATTATCGCAGAGTGTTTGTAGTTTCCTAGTAAGTCTGATCTTCTGTTGAACATTCGCTGTGGTAACTCTGCTGCGAATGATTTCGGCGGTGCGTCTGTTCATGTTGCCCCGGAGTGTTGTGCCTAGTGTTCTGGCTTGGAGAAAAGCTTCCTTTGTAGCATTGTTTAAGTCATCTGCACACTCTTCAAGGTAGGTCCGAGCTGTAGCGGAGAAAGGTGGTTTGATGTTGGCAATTTGAGGAGGAGTAGATCTTGGTAAGACCATTTCCTAGCGAACCTATACATGGAACATCTAGAAGCCGAACGTTTCTCCACCATTATTCCTTCGTCTGTCACCTGGCTCCGTTATGTTGACGACATTCTCCTCATAACTCCTAAACGCTTCAACGTTCAAGCTCTCCAAGACAAGCTCAACCAGGTCGAGCCTTCAATCCAGTTCACACTTGAAGAAGAGGTCGACAACACTCTTCCTTTCCTTGATGTTCTACTCTGCAAAGCTGACCACGAACTTCGTTTTAAAGTCTATCGAAAACCCACCAACCAAAACGATCTTCTCCACTTCTACTCTCACCACGACACCAAAACCAAACGTGGTGTAATTATAGGCTTCTTCCTGCGTGCACTCAAGAATCTGCAGCAACGAGTTCCTTGAGGAAGAATGCACTATAATTGAACAGGTATTTTCCAAACTCCACTATCCTCGTCACTTCATCAGAGACTGCAGACGGCGAGCACTAAACATCTTCAACACACCCAGAGAAGACACTGCCGAGAAGAGATACATAGTCCTTCCACCACTCCCATTGCCAAACATGTTTCCACATCTTTGCCAAAACATCATTCCAAGTATCTACTTCCACAACCACGACCATCGAGGACATCACCAGTAGTAGGCAGGACAAGCCTCCATCCTCTGCAGGGGTATACATAATCCCTTGTAATGACTGCAACAAGTTATACGTGGGCGAAACATCAAGGACCTCCAAACACGTATTTCAGAACACCAATACGCAAGCAGGTCTGACGACACAAGGAATGCCTGCGTACAACACCGTAATTCACACAACCACTTGATAAACTACAGAAACTCAAGACTTATCGCCACAGAAGACAACACTCAATACCGAAGAATCCTGGAATCATCACTTATTTCTATATCCGACAACTTCAACCAGAATAGTGGCTTCTATAACATAGCGGAACCACTTGCCAAGAAACTTCTTCATCGCTATCCCACATAAGAACACTGTAGAAGGTCTGCTCACAAACTTGTCCAGTCTCCTTTCCAAGCTACCCAAGTTTTTAGACTCTACAACCCAACTCGGTACATCATCAGATGCAGCATTCTTCACCTGACCTCAGCCGGACTATAAATACTCGCGTTCCTTCCACCCCAGGTAGTTCTGTTTGTGACTTGAAAAAGCCCACTGTGTGGGCGAAACGTAGTCAATAAAGGATCACATTATACTGCATTTGTGTTTATATTGCCATTGTGTCGGTATTTTATACCATTTGTTTCCATGGGTTAGTAGGCCTGTTGCAGTGTTCCTTCTTTCTTATGTTCTTAAATCTCGGACCATCGCCAAGAGGTCCGTAAAGTGGTCCCTACTCCCCAACCGTGTCAGAATTGCTGGCGCTTTGGACACCCCGCTAAATAGTTCAGATCTGCGGCTGAGCACCCAGTCTGCAGTGCCACGGATCATGCTGATACATCTTGCAGTCTTCCCCCCACTTGTCTCAATTGCAATGAACTTCATCCTTGTTTCTCCCGCCGATGTCAGGTCTTTCTTTATGAACAAGAAATCCGTTGTCTTAAGGAGAATAAAGGCCTTACTTATCCTATGGCTGTCTCTCGGCTCCGCCTTCAAGGGAATCTTCCTCGTGTTCCTTATTCTCGAGTAGCTAGGAGACCTCCATGACTCACGAAATCGTAATGACACGATTGCAAACAAACCATACATCCTTGTCGGTCCCCCCGCCAACCAGTTCCTCTGGTGCCATGTCTTCCGGGGTCACCCCCGTCTCCAATTCTTTTGCGGTTTTACCCTCTGAAATCCCCACCTCCTTACCTCTTCCTTCCTCTACCTCTTCATCTTCTCGCCAGCTAGTTTCTCAGTCTGCTAGGCCTCGCACACCTGCACCTTCTTCGTGCTTATCACCTGCGAAGTTGAACATGTCTCCTAAGCCCAAGTCTCTTCGCATTTCTCCGGTGCTTACAGTTCCTGTTTTTGGTCTCGGCGCCTAGTTCTCACCTCTTTCTAACTCTCACACGAAGGTGGAGGTTCACCCCCTCATGTGGTCCCCTCTTCTCCTGCCCCCCCCCCCCCGAGCTTATTCCCCACTCCCCCTCCAGCCTCCTTCCTCTCATGTTCCACCGCAGGTCTCTTCTGTCCCCACCGGCACATTTCTCCAGGTTCATACTCCCCTCTCAAACCCCTTTGGTTCCATCCATAGTCTCTCTGATCTCTTCTTGCTCTACATCACCTGTCTCTGAAGTCATGGTACCGGCATCTTCCTTGTTCGCTGAAACACTTGATGCTATCTCCAACAATACTGCGGAGATAAAACCCTTGATGGACACCTGTGCACCTCCTTATGCCCCGTCTTTTGGATTTTAACCGAGCGAGGGCAGTCGCTCGCTGCATCATACGCGATGCTAAGTGCACTTGTTGGTAAGGGTACGTTTCTACTGTTACCTCGCCTTTCCCTATGTGTGAGGGTTTGGAAGAAGCTACAGAAG
>NC_069494.1:20362890-20380034 GCF_026875155.1 Cherax quadricarinatus
ATGTTCAACTTCGCAGGTGATAAGCACGAAGAAGGTGCAGGTGTGCGAGGCCTTGCAGACTGAGAAACTAGCTGGCGAGAAGATGAAGAGGTAGAGGAAGGAAGAGGTAAGGAGGTGGGGATTTCAGAGGGTAAAACCGCAAAAGAATTGGAGACGGGGGTGACCCCGGAAGACATGGCACCAGAGGAACTGGTTGGCGGGGGGACCGTCAAGGATGTATGGTTTGTTTGCAATCGTGTCATTACGATTTCGTGAGTCATGGAGGTCTCCTAGCTACTCGAGAATAAGGAACACGAGGAAGATTCCCTTGAAGGCGGAGCCGAGAGACAGCCATAGGATAAGTAAGGCCTTTATTCTCCTTAAGACAACGGATTTCTTGTTCATAAAGAAAGACCTGACATCGGCGGGAGAAACAAGGATGAAGTTCATTGCAATTGAGACAAGTGGGGGGAAGACTGCAAGATGTATCAGCATGATCCGTGGCACTGCAGACTGGGCGCTCAGCCGCAGATCTGAACTATTTAGCGGGGTGTCCAAAGCGCCAGCAATTCTGACACGGTTGGGGAGTAGGGACCACTTTACGGACCTCTTGGCGATGGTCCGAGATTTAAGAACATAAGAAAGAAGGAACACTGCAACAGGCCTACTAACCCATGCGGAGTTCACGGCAGTCAAAGGTTAAGCAGGCGATGTTATTGGGAAAGTGCCTCCACCTACGAGAGGGCAGGACAAATGTATCCACTTTGAGAAATGGAAGGTCCTGAAGGGCTAATTGCTCCAAAATATCGTCGCCGCAAGACAAAAAAAAATTACACTGTACAATGGTACGCGGTAAGACCATCATACCACTGCAAGAATTGAGAGTAGTGTGCATGCGAACTATGATAGAAACGTTATCAATGGAAGTAAGATGGGAAAGATCATGAGCTGCTTCTGCATTCTGAACTGTAATGATGCGTGCACTGCTTCGAAGAGCATAAAAGGATATATTTTGACCAACGTGTCGTAAGAGAGCTTTACCAATACTATGGTCTGAAAGATAATTAGTTGGAGAAGTCGGCTGTAGGGAAAAGAATTTAGTCCACTGTGTACTTGTAAACATGGTGCGTAAAGGAAGTGGGTATCGCATAGGTCGTTTCTGGGTGGAATGAGCAGACATCGAAGAACTGTTATCAGCAAATGGTCTGGAACGTTTAGGTATAGTTCCGCGGGCGGCCCAACCTCAAGCAGGTGGGCGATCCAAAAACCATCGCACTATATTTGGGGAAGCTGGACGCATAGTTAAAGGCATGCAAGGGTCAGAGGCACTTGAAGAAATGGGCGGAGCCTCAGCACCTGGAGCAAATGACGAAGCGCCACGAGCTGAAGTTACAGGAGTATGGGAAAAGTCTGAAGAATTATCCAGAATGAAGCCGGGTCAGAGCAGGATGTGGTAACAAAAAGGGGCCTGGGAGGAGGAAGGTTATCACGGAACAAAGATTCCAATAAAAAAAAAAAGGGAAAAGCGGGGGGAAACAGTCACTAGAAGGCCCCAAAAGGGGCCCCTTAATTTTCCCCTCTATCTGAGAGGACCTCGTGACAGCTACAAGCAATGCGTGGGGAACCCTGCCATACCCTGCCCTTTATGCTAAAAAACCCACCCTTTTCCAAGAACCAACCTCACATCTCCCACCACCAAACCTCGACGGACAAAAGAGAGGGGGGGTGGGAAAACCAGCCACAAAGAAAACCCCCTTCGGCTTCCCAGAACCGAAAAGGCAGCCTTTAGAAAAAACACCCGTCACCTGCAGGAAAAACCCCGTCCCCCTCTTGGGAAAACCCGGGGAGGAGGGGGGAAAAGGGAAAAAAAGGGGGGATGGGGAGGGGGATGGGAAGGAAGAATTGGGGGGTAATTGGTTCGGCGAGAAAGAAACCCAAAGGGTCAAATTTTCTTAAAACCAAAACCTTTTTTTGCCACGTCAGGGACCCCTTCTTAAAAGAGAAAATTTTATTAAAGACTTCGTTAAAGAAAACCCAAAAGATTTTTGGTCGTGTTGTCTCTCCTTTCCTTGGTGTGTTTTTCCTGAAACTGATCCACCTTTTACTGCGACGAAATCTTCGAACATTTAAAAATTTTCATTTTTATTGTTTTTCCTACGGGCCGGGGAAATATGTTATTTTAGTAGGCTTTCTACCCCTTTAATTTTTATTTAATTTGAAAATTACTTTTTTTAAATTTTTAAACACTTACTCTTTCAGATATTGGTATAGTTTTGCATCAAATTGGAAAATTAAAAAAGTCCAAAAACATCAAAAACCTGTACTACCCCAATTCCAAAAAGCGGCTTCAAGTGAATTTTAAAAATACTACTCATTTTTTTTGGCTTAACTCTGGTCTAGGGGTTTTCTGTTTTTAAAAATTTTCTGATTTTTGAGAAGAAACTGACATTGACTGTTTTTTTTATGTTAAATTACTAGATTCTCCATTTTAGTATCCCCAAATGTGACTGTTTTTTATATAACACACCCCACACACACACATACATCCATGTATTTGGCACATGAAGGGAATGTCAAAACAGACGAAAATTTTCAAAGTAACAATACCTCTAAATATACTTAAGTGCATACTACTTTTTCGTCATTTCATAAACACCCCACAAGAATATATATATTTTCCCCCAAATAAAACATGCCATACCCCATGTTGGCATTAAATTCGGTGAATATATATGCACCCAAATTTTTACATTCATTCATATATTAAATTACATATTCACCACCTACATACATAAAAATGCACACACATAAATGCATACACTTTGCAAAAGGGTTTTTTCACACTGCATACATACAAAAACAAAAAACTGAAACATCCCAATAAAAATTTTTTTTTTTTTAAATTTTGCTCAATAGTTTTTTAAATCGCAAGTGTGGTATACGCCCAGTACAATATTAAAAATTTAAATCAAACATCACACACAAACCCACAGTCCGCATGCCATCATAACCAGTTTTTAAAGGCACTGTACAAATAAAGGAAGCTTTAAAAAGCAATGTGGGTCCCATTTTGGGTACCTGATTTTTTGCCATCAGGGGGGGTGGGGAGGTATGTTAAGTCCTTCTTAATAAGATAAAAAATGTAGGAGTGGCTCTAGAGCTTCACATCCGCACGAGTGGGTGTTAAGCCCCCAGAGTAGTAAGTTTACATGTAGGAGCATCCTTAAGCATCAGTTTCCCAAAACGATCCTTAGCGGGTTAACTTACTAAATTTTTATTTTCCCTAGGGGTGCTTAAACCCTGTAGCAGTGAGAGTTTCTCATACTTAAAAACTGCTTTCAAACCCGCTCCCCATTTTAGTTTGTGTACACAGTGTAAATAATTGTCAATATTTTTTGGTGGTGTTAATGTAAATAAAAAAAAAAACTGCTGATTATATTTTATTCCTAATTTTTTTGATTGCTTTATTGCCCTGTTTTCTCCTGGAATCTAAAAGGGTTTTTAAAGAGTACTTTGCATCATAACTACCCACGGAAATTCTTTCAGGTAACGGGGAAATCTCTACTTTCACCGAGGAAGAGCTTGTAAGTTTGAAAATGAAACCCTTTTAAAACCCCCCAATGGAAAATTCTTTTAAAATATAACGGAAACATAGGTATGATATCCTCCTCGGAAAAAACAAAAAAAAGGGGTCTTTTTTTTTCGTGATAATTTTTAAAGGGGAAAGAATGAATTTTTATTGGGGGAATCGGGCAATCTTTTAAAGGATAAAGGCTTATTTCGTACTGTTATTCTAAGGTTTGAAAAGTAATCCCTTTTAATAAATTTTCTTTGCAAAGAAACCCTAATCACGTACTTGAATTTAAAAACCCCAATGGAAAAAAGACAATTTTTTGGGCCCCATTTTTTTAAAACTACTAAACAATCCCAAAAAAAACCCTGGTAAAAAAACAATGACTTCCCCTTCAAGTTTTTGGACCTCTCCAGAGCTGTTCATTCTCCCTTACCAAAGGGTAAACCCAAACCTTTTTTAAATTTACGCATTTCTTTTAAGCATTGGTTTAAATCCCATATAGGTTTATTTTTTAAATTTTTTAAATATATAAAAATACGCAATTTCACCCCCATTATCCCCTTCATCTGCACCTCAAAGAAGTATCCTATTTAAACCCTTCCTGTCAACCCCTTTTAAAGGGGAAAACCCCCAGTTAAAACCCTTTCACCCCAAACACCTTCAATAATATTCTCAGTTGTACCGTTTTTTCCCTCATCCTGCAAAATTTTACAAGTCCCCTCAGTATACATTTAAAATTTTTTGTGTTTAAATAAACAACAACTTGATTATCCCACAGAAATAATACTAAAGATTTTCAGTGAAACTAAAATTTTTGGGGTGGCATGCAATCGTGTATGTTATTTTTTTTGACTATCGGGCCCATGCCCTCTCGTCCAGTAAAATTTCATTTCAGTGCAGCATTTCCGGGGGCCCCGCTGCTGCGCTTTTTCCCCAAAGTTAAATTTCCGTCATCAAGTAGAAGCTGGCAAACTTTAACCCCTGGGTTGAACATTACATTTTTCCCCCAAACCCCGAGGGGCGGATTTTACAGACATTGGGCCCGGAAACAATTTGCGCCTTGGTGGCTCTTTTTGCACAAATTACCCTAAATTTTTTCAGATATTAATATTGCACATAGTGTAAATAAATGGTAAAGGAATATTTTGGGCTTAAGAAAAAATAGTTATACTTATAACTTAATGTTTAAAGGTGGGGGGAAAACCAGTGGAAGGCCCCCATCAATGACCAAAAGCCCCAACTGCAGGTAAACCCAACATGACAAAGACCCCCCGTAAAGGAAATACCTGCCCTTTTTAAATGACAAACCTTACCAAACCCTTTAAATTTTTTTTAAAAGTGGGGGGGTTAAGCCAGTTAAAGGGCCCCTCGGTCAATGACCAAAACTAAACCCGCAGGTCATCACAAAACTAAGCCCCTCATCGGGAAAAACCCCCTTGGGCCCTGGGGTACTGACAAACTTTACCTAACCTAAACCTTGGTAAGGAAACAAACCCTTGCTGGTTTCCCTTTGTGTTCTCCCCACCGATTATCTTTTTTGGGCTCACAATTTTCCCCAACCAGGGTTATACTATTAATTTAACCACCTGTGTTCGAAATAATTCCCCTTTTACACTGTTTTTAAATTAACACACTTTTAAAATTTTGCACTGCAAAAAAGTTTCCTTTTTTTTGTCTTTACTAGAAAACTTTCAGGGCACTCTTAAACAAAGATATTCACCCCTACATTGCCCTTAAAAAATGATACCCCTATTAAAAAGGGGAAATTTTCCGGGGAGCATTTAAAACAAAATTATCATTCCAAATTTAACAATAATGTGAAAAATCTGGGGGTTACAATGAAACTAAATTATTACCCCTAACATTAACATGAAAACTGGGGGGGACAATAAAACTAGGATTATTACCTAACATTAACATGAAAAACCCCGGGGGTAAAAGGAAACTAAATTATCCAACATTAACATGAAAACCCCCGGGGTACAATAAAAACAAAGATTTCCTAACATTAACAGATAACTTTCGGATAAAATTGAAACTAAGTTATTATCCTTTCATTGTACTAAATATACCGCCTTAACAGGACGGGGGTTGTCATCCATCTGCCCAAACAAATTTTTTCAAAAAAACACTTCCCTAAAATTTTTTTTGTGTGTGTGAAAGAACTTTTTAAAATTTTGTTAAAAAAACCCTTTGCTTTTTAAAAAAACCTTGTTAGAAATTCTGTTGAAAAAATTTGGCGTTTAAAAATTTTGGGGGAAAAATTTTTTTAAAAATTTCCCTTTTGAAACACTTTTTTTTAGAATTTTTGTTAAAAAATTTCCCTTTTTGGAAAACACTTTTTTTAGTTTTTTTTTCAATAACACTTCTGGGGCATTTTTAATAAAACTTGTCAAAACTTTTTTTTAGAAACCTTCTTAGAAACTCTTTTACTTACAAACATTTTTTTGTTGGGGAAAATTTTAAACGGGAAATTTTCTTTTTTGAATACCCCTTTTTGGCAACTTTTTGGGGACGCAACCCCTTTGGTACGCAACATTTTGGGTACTCAACACTTTGGTACTCAACACTTTGGTAACGCAACACTTTGGTACGCAACACTTTGGTACGCAACACTTTGGTACGCAACAAAAGGGAAAAAATTTTCCAACACACTGGTACTCAACCACTGGTACTCAAAAACTCTGGTACTCAACACTCGGGACCCCAAAAACTCTGGTACCAACACCCCCTTGGTCTAAACACTCTGGTACTCAACACTCTTATTTCAACACCCCTGGAACTCAACACCTGGTACTCAACACTCTGGTACCAACACTCGGTACTCCAAACACTCGGTTTTCCCAACCTCTGGTTTTCCCAACACTCTGGAAATTCCAAAAAACATTTCTGGTACCAACACTCTGGTACTCAACACTCGGGTACCCCAACACTCTGGTCCCCCAAAACACTCGGGGTTTTCAACACCGGGTTTTCCCAAAACTTTTGGTTTTCAACACTCTGGTATTCAACACTCTGGTATTCAACACTCTGGTATTAAACATCGGGGGACGCAACACTCGGGGACGCAACACTCTGGGACGCAACCCCCGGGGACCAACACTCGGGGACGCAACACTTTTTAAAAAAACAAATTTTGCTATTAACAAATCTTTTAGAACACTTATTTTTCGAATATTCATCAACACTGAAGTTTTAATTACGTATTTAAAAAAAATTTAAATCAAACACCCTTTAAGGGTCAGAAATTTTGGGGGGAACACCGGGGGAACCAACATGAACACTAAATCGTTTTATTATTATTTTCATGGGAGGCCCTAACCCGAAAGGGGTTTAAGGAATAGGGGGCTTTTGGGGCAATGTAATTTCCTTTGGGATAAAGGGAAGCCTCTCACCATAAATTCAAGAAAACCCCCAATGTGGGTAGAATACTAATTTCTTTCCCCGTTTTTTTTTTTCTCCTCTCCCCTTAAACAACCAGAAAAAAAGGTGACAGACGCTTCGGGTTTGGGTTTTATTGCTGCATAGGTTTAAAACCAATCGACAAACAATGATTATTAAGACAATATGTCACCTTTACACTGCAATAAATTTTTCCCTTTAAATACCAAAGAGAGTATTTAATTTTAATTTTGGGGGTACACGACATAAAACATCTCAAGGTTTAATGGGAAAAGATACACACACCCCAAAGTGGGTGTGTAGCTTTTTTAAAGTAGAGCGGGAAAAGTTGATGACCCTCGTTCACTAATGCAGCTGAGACACTTAAAATTTTAAAGCCCCGAAAATTTCTGTTTCTAAACACCGAAGCTTTCATAAACCCAAACTAGACCAACCAGAGACCTCGACCTTTTTCTTTACAATTTTGATAAAAAAAAATTAAAAACCCAAAAAAACCCCTACGGACCTCCGTGTTTTTACGCCCAAAGAAACCTAGATTATAACACCCAAGTTGGTACTTTGACAAAACGAGTTTTGTGGAACGGGAGAGTAGTTTTTTTCCCAGCACAGTTGGGGAAACAAGCACTTCATCTTTTTCCCGGGGCAAAAATTTAATTGATAAAAGGGCCCAACTCAAAACAAAAAAAACAGAAGTAAAAACAATTTTTACAAATTTATTTTAACGCATTTTTTTAACGATGAACGAGTGGTTAAACAAAATTAATTGGGGAAATTTCTGGGGAATCAAAAAATTTGTAAAATTTTAAATAAAAACATGAAAATCACTGTTTCGGATATTATACCCCCAATATTATAAAAGGGCATAAAAAATTTTTTTAAAAAGGTGGGCGAATAAAAATGAAAGGGAAGTTTTTATGATAACAGGACCGTGAATGCATAAAATCTCATATGTTTTTAAATGTGAACTGGGTCTACAAAAAATCTTGCAAATATTTTTAAATTTTTGTAAAAATTTTAAAAATTAATGTAGTACTCCCACTAACCAAGGGGGATGTAAAAAAAAGGGATTTTGTAGTTCCCTTTTTGGGGGGGGGGGGGGGGCAAATTTCCAACACGAAAAATAATAGAAATTCCCCTATTTGCCATTTTTTATTGAAAAAAAGCGAACCTACTTTGGGTATAGTAAATATAATTTAGGTTATTTTTTTTTTAACTGTTGTTCAGCCCCGCTTCTCGCAAAAACCCAGTGGGGAGTGAGGATGATGGAAGTCTTCCCCTTTTTTTTCAGGTCACCCTGCCGGGGGGGGAAAAGGGCCCGGGATGCGTTATAATATATAAAATATATATGTCGTGCCGAATGGGCAGAATTTGGGCCATCTTGGTTTTAAATTAGAAACCCGTTCATCTTCCCAATATAGGGCAAGTGAAAATTTGTGTATGAAATAATTTCCCCAAAACCCATTCAACCTAACGAAAAAAAATAATTTGTTTGGGGGTTTGTTTGTACTCAAATTATTGTAAACGTTTTTTTTAAATAGATTTAGCTCGTTATGCTAAAAAAAATTTTGCCCCTTGTTATAATAATTAGGTAAGTTTTTATAAGTTTCTTTTGGTGCAAAATTAAAATTTTTAAAATTAAAAAATTAATGAAAAAAATATATCTTAAAGGGATAAAAAGAAAATTTCAGAAAAAATTTAAATTTTAAAAATGAGTTTTTACAAATTACCATTTACATTTTCGGCACGACAAAATAAAATTTATAATATAAAATATAAATATATAATATATATGAAAAAAAAAGGGGCAAATGAAGAGGGGGTGAGATTTTTATCAAAAAATTTTGTTAAAAATTTAAGAAAAATTTTTTGGAGTGAATTAACAAGTTAAGAAAGCCTAAGAACAAAGGGATTTTTGGGTGAAAAAATGAAGGAGAGTTTTTAAAAATGGAGGGTAGAGGTTTTGGGGAAGAGGGAAAGGGAAATTTTTTTTAGGAATGTTAAATGTTGATGAAGATGGGAAGCTGTGATTTCGTGTATAGGGCAAGGGGGAAATAACATTTTTGGTGGGAAAGGGGGGAAGACCATTGTGAGTGTGGGGGAATTTTCGTGGGGCAGTGGGAAAAATGAAAGGGGGAAAGGGCCCACCCGGGGTTTGATGGAAAAGATAGAAAAGTTAAAACAGGGGGGGAATATTTTTTTGGAGGGTTGGTGCAAATTATTTAAAAAATTTAGGGGAAAGGGGGAAAAGTCCTAGGGAGGGGCAGAGAGCATGCATATTTTCCTTTGTAAAAAGAAAAGGGGGGATAAAAAGAGTGAAAAAATTTAAAAGGGGGGATAAGCCCCTTTTGAGTGTACCTGGAAAAATTTAATGGTAGATTTAAAATTTGAAAAAAATTAAGAAAAGAGGGAGATAGGATAGCAATAAAAAGGAGGCTTTAGGAAAGGGAGGGGGTGTGTGGCCAGGTGTTTCAGTGAAACATATAAGTGAACAGTATTTTTGTAAGGCTAAAAAAAGGGCTTTTTCATTTATGGGGTTTGGGAAAAGGGGTATGAAAAGGGTGATAGGGGGGGAATGTGGCAGAAAAAGGGTTTTCAAGTGTATGGGAAGGGGGTAGGGTTTCTTTAAAGCAGTGAAGAGTTTTAAAAAGGATAGTGAGGGTCAAGTTAAAATATGTAGGAAAAAGGGAAATTTTTTCCCATAAAAGAGGCCCTTTTAAAAAGGATGGGGTGATGGCACCCGGGTTGTTTTAAAATATTTATAGATGGGGGGTTTTTAAGAGAAGTAAAAAAGGGGAGGGGCTTGGCAAGAGGCGTGGAGTTAAAAGATAAAGAATCACAAACAAAGTGGGGGTTGTCACAGCTGCTCTTTTTCCGATGACACTGTTTCCCTTGGGGGATTTTTGAAAAGAATTGCGAGAATTTGGGGGATGAATTTTTGGGAAAGGGGGTGCCAAAAAAAAGAAAATTAAAAAAGGGGGAAAACAGGGAAAAGTAAAAAAGGTTTTTGAGGATAAAAAAAAAAATTTAAAGGGGATAAAGATTTTAAAATATCAGATTGGGGGGAGAGAGTATGGAGGAGGTGAATATTCCCGATATTTGGGGGTGGGTTTGTCAGCGGGTGGGGCTATGAAAAATGAGGGGAATCAAAATTGATAGGGAAAAAGAGTGATGGTGCACTTAGGATCTTGGAGACAAAGAACTTTGTCCCCTTTGGGGGCAAAGAGGGGGGTTTTTGAGAGTATAGTTTTTTCCCAAAGCTCTATAAGGGTGTGAAGCGTGGGTGAAATGTTGCAGCCCAAGAAGGCTGGAGGCAGTGGGGGAAGTCCCCTGGGCTAGGGGAATGTGTGTGTGAATATAAGGGAGAGAAATTTGTAGTTTGGAAGTTAGGAGGGGTCGGGGTTACCAAAAATGTTTTCCAGGGGGGGCGAGGGAAAAGGGGGTTTTTTGGGGGTGGGGCGGGCATGTAGAGGAATGGAGCGAAACAAATCCCCCCAAAAGTGATCATCTGTAGTTTGGGAAAGGGAAAGGGGGGGTAAAGGGGGCCCTAGGAAGGGGGTTGGGGGGAGGGGTAAAGGGGGTTTTTTGGGGTGCGAGGGGCTTGGGCTTCCACCAAGGGAGCTGAGCGTGTTTGAAGAGGTTTAATGGAGACAAAAAGGTTTTTTTAAAACTTGAAAGTGCTGTTGGGGTTTTAGCAAAGTAAAATTTTTGAAGGGGTTTAGGGAAAAACCCGGGAGGCCGGACTTGAGTCCGGAGATGGGGAAATACAGTGCCTGCACTCTGAAAAGGGGGGGTTAAAGTTTCAGTTTTAAAAAATGTAGTGTAAACACCCTTTTGGCAAGACAGTGATGGAGTGAAAAAGATGGGAAAGTTTTTTTTTTTCGGGCCACCCTTTCCTTGGGGGGAATCGGCCGGTGTGGATAAAAAATAATTAAAATAATTTTAATATAATATATATAATATTATATAAAATATATATTATTATATTTTATATATATTATATATATAATTATGCTATATATTTTATTATTTTTTTTATTAAAATTTTTTCACACTGGCCGATTCCCCCAAGGCAGGGTGGCCCCAAAAAGAAAAAATTTCACCATCATTCACTCCATCCTGTCTTGCCAAAGGGTGCTTTAAAACTACAGTTTTTTAAAATGTAACCCTTAAACCCCCTCCCCTTTAAAATGCTGGCACTTTTACTCCATCTCCCCGGACCCAAGTCAGGCCTGCCGGCTTCCCCCGAATCCCTCAAAATGTTTCTTTTCTCACACTCCAAGGGAAGTCAAGTATTAAAAAACCCCTTTTTTTGTCTCCATTCACCTCTTTTCAAACCCGCTCAGGGGAGCAATCCCGGAAGGGGGGCCAAGCCCCTCCGCACCCAAAATTTTAACCCCCCCCTTCCCCAACCTTTCCAAGGGCCCCCCACCCCGCCTTCCCTTTCCCCTACGACTGATACACTCCCTTTAATCCCTTCTGAACCCCTCCATTCTCTCTGCAGGGCCGAACCACCTCAACAACCCTTCCTCACCCTCTGGGCAACAGTTTTTTGGGAATCCCGCACCTCCCCCTAACTTCCAAACTAAGAATTCTCTGCATTAAAAGTCACACCACAAAATTGGGAAAAATGAATTCCACTGCCTCCAGCCTTCTCCTCGCTGTAACATTTACACCCAAAGCTTCCCCACCCATATAAACCATTGGTAAAAAAATATCTGAACATTCCCCTCTTTGCCTCCCAAAGGGAAAAATTTTTTTGTCTCCAAAAGACTCCTAAGTGCCCCTGCTCACCCTTTTTCCCCCCATCAATTTTATGATTCACCTCATCCTTTGCAATTCCCCTCCCCCTGACACGGGCCCCTCCCAAATTCTGAATACATTCACCTCCCCAAACTCTCCCCTCCAATCTGATAAACCAATCCCTTTTATCTCCCAACTTTTTGTTATCCTCATAACCTTTCTCCTTCCTGTATTCACTATTAAATTTTTTTTTTTTACATACCTTACCAAAATTTATCCACCAACCTCTGCAACTTCTCTTTAGAAAACTCCCAAGACAATGGGGGGTCTTCAGCAAAAAGGGAACTTGACAACTCCCACTTTTGTGATTCTTTTTCTTTTAAATCCAAACCCCCTTCCCCCCCACCCCCCGCATTTACTTCCCCTTACAACCCCCAAACCATAAATATATTTAAAAAACCACGGTGACATCAAAAATCCTTTTCTAAGGGCCCACTTTTTTCTGGGAATAATTTCCCCTCTTTCCTTCATACTTTTAACTTTTGCCCACATCCTTTGGGGGAAAAACTCTTTTACGCTTTCAGTAACCACCCCCTACACCATACACCTGCAACATCTGCCCCATTGCCCCCCTATCCACCCTGTCCTATGCCTTTTTCCCCAAAACCCTAAATGCCCCCAAAGACCTCTTTTCCATACTAAATACTGTTTTACTTATGTTTTACTGTAAACCCTGGTCCCAACACCCCCTAAACCTTTTCCAAAGCCCCCTTGTTTATCTGCTATCCCATTCTCCGTCTTTTTCTCTTAATTCTTTCAATAATAACTCAACCTTTCACCCTTTTCCAGGGATACCAGCAGACCCTTTTCCCCCTATAATTTTTTCACTCCCTTTTTCCCCTTTGCCTTTTTAAAAAAGGAACTATGCCCTGCCCCTTTTCCCCAAACCCCAGGACCTTTCCCTCTTCCAAAACATTTATTTAAAAAATTTCACCAACCACTCCAAAATAATCCCCACCCCGCTTTTTTAAAATTTTTAACTTTATCCCATCAATCCCGGGCCCGCCCCACCCCCTTTTTAAATTTTAAACCCACTGCCCCCCGAAAATTCCCCCCCACTCACAACCCGGGTCTTCCCCCACTCCTACAAGAAGTTATTCCTCCTTGCCCAAAAACACGAAATCACAGCTTCAATATCTTAAAACATTTAAAAAAATTCCCCCCAAAATAATTTCCCCCCCATCTTTTCCAAAACCCTAAAATCTCCATTTAAAAACTCTCCTCTTCTATTTTTTAAATGACAAATCCCTTTGTTCCCTAGGCTTCCTTTAAATTGTTTAAACTCACTCTAAAAACTTTTTTTTTTTTTTTCAACAAAAATTTTTTTGATAACATCCACCACTCTCTCATTTGCTCTCTTTTTCATTGCCCTTCCCCCACTCCTTAAACCCCCTCTCTTTTTTTCCATTTACTCTTCCCTCCTTCATCACTTCAAATTTTTTTAAAAACTTCTCAAAGCAAAATTTTTTTTTCCCTTTTACTCTCTTTTCATCCTCATTCCACCAATCGCTCCTCTTTTTTCCTCCCCCACCCACTTTCCTTAGCCACAAACTTTTTTCCCGAACACTCTAACACTACATTTTTAAACCTACCCATAAACCCCTTCGACCCCATTTTCCTATGCTCCATTAGCCCATCTACCTCCAATACTGTTTATATCTTACCCTAACTGCCTCCTATTTTAGTTTTTTAAAACCTTCCCCCCTCTCTCTTCCCCCGATGTTTCTATTCTCCTTGATCCCATCTAAACCCTTTTTCTCTCAGTGTAGCTACAACTAAAAGGGGTCTGAAAATTCTGTGGGGCCCCTTTTTAAAAAAAGTAAAATCCTGAAATCACTCAACATCCCCCTTTTTCTACCAAAACATAATCCAACAAACTAAATCTCATTTTGCCCTACAGTCAAAATCTTTTGGGATAAATTATTTTATCCTCTTTTTCCCAAAAAATGAATTTCCTAAAAATAAACCCCTTTTTATACAAATTCAATCAAAAGGGTTTTCCAATTTTCATTTTTCACCTGGCACCCCAAACTACCTACCACACCCTCTCTTAAAAATTTTTTCCTTTCTTTTCATTCAGGTCCCCTACCACAAAATTTCTCTCTCATTTGGTTTTTAAAAAGGGTCCTATCCCTTCACTTAACGTCCCCCCAAAATCTCTCTCTCTCCTCTACATTCCTTTTCTTCTCCAGGGGCAAACAAACCTTAAATTTTGACCCCTTTTTGGGATCCAACCTTTACTTTTAAACCACATAAAACTTGAATTTACAAAAATCATATTCTCTTTTCTCATTCCGAACGGGTCCTTTTAACATTACTGCTACCCCCTTTCTTTGCTCTTAAAATCTCTCAGATACTCCAATTTAATCCCATTTAAATTTTTTCCCCCACCGAAAAACCCCCTACCCCCTTTAACTTTTTTTTCGCTTAGGGGCCCGGACAACCCCAAATTCTTTTTTTTCATAACCTCAGGGAACATCTTTTCTTTTCATCCACATACATCCCCCAACATTCAAGCATAAAAATTTTTAATGGGGCCCCCCCTCTTTTTTAGAAATGTCTACAGGGGAAGGGGTTACTAGCGCATTTTCTCCCGGCATTTTTGTCCCTCAAAACGACACGCATGGGTTTTCTGAGGGAAAAAATTTTTTTTTCCCTTCCCCCTGGACAATAGAAAAAAATAAAAAAAGAACAAAAAGGGTATTTAGAAAAAGGAGAAAAACCAGATGCATGTAAAATAAAATAATTGCAGTGCGTGCTGTGAAGTGGACCAAAATGTAAAATAGGGGTAGCAAGATATCCCCCGTTATCTAGCGGGTTTTTTTGAGACAGAAAAAGAAAACCCCAAAACCCCACCAACAGCAAAACAGTTTTCAGGTTTTTTGTTTCACAGTCCCCCCCGGCAGGACGGGAGTACTTCCCTGGGTGGTTGTGTCTACCAACCTAGTCCTTTTAAAATATATAAATAATATATAAATATATAAATAAAATTTTATAATATATATAATAAATATATATATATATAAAATATATAAAAAAAATAAAATTTATAAATATTATATATAAATATATATAAAAAAAAAAAAAAATAAAAAAAAAAAACCAAAAAAAACCAAATACCCCCAGGGGAACAATTCTTTTTAAACCCTAAATCCTCAAAGGGGCTGCAGCTCCCACAAGAGAAAATACGCTATGGTTTAAAAATTTTTCCAAAAAGGCTGGGAGGACGAAAATTCCCAAAATCAAGAGAAACCCCGGAACTTTAAACTCTACATTAAAAGAAAAGGGTTTTGTGCCCGAGCTTCCCCATTTTCATAAGGGAAAGAAAAAAACCCTATTGAAAAACCAGGGGCTAGACCAAACCATCTAAACAATGGGAAAATTTTATTAATGTGAATGTCTTTTTTTTTTTCCCAAACATGTCCCGAGACACATCCCAAAAAAAAATGATTGAAAAAAAAAAAAATTCATAAACCCCCGGCATAAAAAGAACAAAAAATGGTTATGGGAAATTATTATTTTTATTATTAAAATCATGGAGCGCTAAACCCTAGGGTTTACAGCACAGGGAAGGGGGGGATGGAAGGTATTTTTGACCAGTTTTAGGGAACCGGGGCAACAGATCCAATTCCCTAGACAAAGCCCCTCACCAGCGTCAAGGGCCCCCCCTTGGGGGAGGTTATATTAGAAATAAAGTTTAAAATTTTTTTAATGTGACAAGGGAAAAATAAATTTCGTAAGCACAACTACTCCATGGGAAAAATTTTAAAATTTTTCTTATTTTTTTGCTTTCAATTTTTCTATATATTTTTAAGCACAGATAAATTTTTTTAGACTAAGAGCTTTATTTACCTCACTCTGTTCAAAGTCCAGCTTAAGATAACTACCCCCCCCAGGATGGCCCCCCCACAACAGTCGCCTAACCCCGGGGGGGACCTCCCTTTCTGGCCCCCTGTACAGGACTTTCAGGTGTAAGAAAAAGGGGTCCAACGTTTCCAGCCTTTAAGGGGAAACATCCCAGATCCTTTGTTTTGTGCGCTTCCGGCCGACTACTTTATACATAAATCCCTTTTCGTAAAAAATAAACTTTTATGGGCAAATTTTAAATTAAAAAAAAATTAACCTTTCAGATTATGTTTTTAAAAAAGGGAAATGGGGGAAAAATTTCCTTTTAACCCCATAATCTGAAGGGTTTAATTTTTTTTAATTTTTTTTTATTATTTTTTTGTATTATTTTTAATTTTTTTTTAAAACGAGTTGTGGAAAACAACTGGGAACTTTTTCAAGTTTTGATATATCGGGGACTGATGGTTTGGGAAACCCATTTTAAAAAACCCTCCCAAGTTATCCCCTAGGAAAACCAGCTTTTCCTAATCCAAAAAAAAGCTGGTACCCAAACCTAAAAAATGTTTCTTTATCTTAGCGGATAAAGATAAAAACGCTCCCCATGAGTTTTGAACCTCGTTTGCGGATTTTTACCAAAATAATGGGAAAAAAATCCCCTTTTGTAGAAGACAAAAACGCAATAAAATATAAACAAACCTTTCACGGGAGGGGGAGAACCAAAATGGCAACAATGGGGACAACAACCAGCTGCCCAGATATGAAAGATTGATGTCAGAATTTTACCATACCCAAAATGCAAGAGAATTATAATGAATTTTGGAAGGACCAGGGGGAAAGGGGGGGGTAATAAAGTCTGCTGACTTATCGTTTTTTAAGGAAAGCAATGTAATTTTGGGCCTTAAAAACGCAGGCCCAAAAGGGTTGGATAATGGGGAACCTTCAAAAAAAACTTTAAAAAACTAATAATGAAATTTCAAAACGCTTTTACTTTTCTTTCCAAATGTTCCATTTGGGGCAGGGAAAAAAATCACAGGGGACCAAATGCAGAAATGAAATTTTCAACTGGGTAACCCAATAAGAAAATGACAAAAACTGAGAAAGTCTTGTTTTTCCCCCTACTCGTTTTTTTTAAAAACATTTATAAAAACGCCTCAAACTCCTAAATATCTATTTTTTGGTGTGGGAAACCCTTTTTTTATACGTGGAAAAAACTTGAGACCTGAGGGTTTCCAAAAGCCCAAAAACATTATATTTACAACCCTTGTTAAAAGCCCTTTCAAAACTTTCCAAAAGTTAAATTTGATACACTGCCAGGGCAATTTTAAGACTTCAAAAAGCACCTCCAAACCCAAAAGGGCCCGGGTAAACCCCCCTGGATAGCTATGTTTTCAATGGCCCCTCAGCAGCATCAACCTGACCATACCCCCGGGCCGGGGTTGAAAAACCCCCGGGGCAAAGTCCCCAAAAATCCACCCCCCTCGCGTTTTGCCACTAACCCCTTAACCACAATAAATTCATCCAACTAGGTAAATTTCTAAAAACC
>NC_069494.1:20380534-20402538 GCF_026875155.1 Cherax quadricarinatus
TATTTTTAAATTTTTTTTTTTAAAAAATCTTTTATTTGATGTGTCTCGGGACTTTTTAGGAAAAAAAGGAATTCACATTGAAAAAAAACTTTCCATTGTAGACTGGATAAACTTAGCTCTGGTCTTCATGGGTGTTCATTCCTTATGAGAATGAGAAGCTACGGGCACTAAACCTTCGTCTATGTAGAGCTAAAGTTCCTGGGTCTCTTGATGTTGATCTCGTCCTCCCCAGCCTCTTGGAAACGTTAAACCATAGCGTATTTTCTCTTGGGGGAGCTGCAGTCCCTCTTGAGGGTTTAGAGGTTAAAGTATTGTGCCTGCGAGTATTTAGGTATTATATACATATATATATGTATATATATAATATATATTATATATATATATTTATATATATATATATATATATATATATATATTAAGTAGTAGGTTGGTAGACAGCAAACCACCCAGGGAGGTACTACCGTCCTGCCAGATGACTGTGAAACAGAAACCTGTAACTGTTTTGCATGATTGTAGGATTGTTGGTTTCTTTTTCTGTCTTATAAACACGCTAGATAACAGGGATATCTTGCTACTCCTACTTACACTTTGGTCACACTTCACAGACACGCACATGCATATATATATACATACATCAAGGTTTTTCTCCATTTTCTAAATAGCTCTTGTTCTTCTGTATTTCTTCTATTGTCCAAGGGGAAGTGGAAAAGAATCTTTCCTCAGTAAGCCATGCGTGTCGTATGAGGCGACTAAAATGCCGGGAGCGATGGGCTAGTAACCCCTTCTCCTGTAGACATTTACTAAAAAGAGAAGAAGAAAAAACTTTATAAATGGTATGCTTGAATGAGCGTGGATGTAGTGCGGATGACAAAAAAACAGATAATTGCTGATGTTATGAATGAAAGAAGTTGGATGTCCTGGCCCTAAGCAAAACAAAGCTGAAGGGGTAGGGGAGTTTCGGTGGGGGGAAATAAATGGGATTAAATCTGGGAGTATCTGAGAGAGTTAGAGCAAGTAAGGGGTAGCAGTAATATTGAAGGATCAGTTACGGAATGAGAAAAGAGAATATGAATGTGTAAATTCAAGAATTATGTGGATTAAAGTAAAGGTTGGATGCGAAAAGTGGGTCATAATAAGCGTATATGCACCTGGAGAAGAGAAGAATGTAGAGGAGAGAGAGAGAGATTTTGGAGATGTTAAGTGAATGTATAGGAGCCTTTGAACCAAATGAGAGAGTAATTGTGGTAGGGGACCTGAATGCTAAAGTAAGAGAAACTTTTAGAGAGGGTGTGGTAGGTAAGTTTGGGGTGCCAGGTGTAAATGATAATGGGAGCCCTTTGATTGAACTTTGTATAGAAAGGGGTTTAGTTATAGGTAATACATATTTTAAGAAAAAAGGATAAATAAGTATACAAGATATGATGTAGGGCGAAATGACAGTAGTTTGTTGGGATTAGTATTGGTAGATAAAAGACTGTTGAGTAGACTTCAGGATGTACATGTTTATAGAGAGGCACAGATATATCAGATCACTTTCTAGTTGTAGCTACACTGAGAGTAAAAGGTAGATGGGATACAAGGAGAATAGAAGCATCAGGGAAGAGAGAGGTGAAGGTTTATAAACTAAAATAGGAGGCAGTTAGGGTAAGATATAAACAGCTATTGGAGGATAGATGGGCTAATGAGAGCATAGGCAATGGGGTCGAAGAGGTATGGGGTAGGTTTAAAAATGTAGTGTTAGAGTGTTCAGAAGAAGTTTGTGGTTACAGGAAAGTGGGTGCGGGAGGGAAGAGGAGCGATTGGTGGAATGATGATGTAAAGAGTAGTAAGGGAGAAAAAGTTAGCATATGAGAAGTTTTTACAAAGTAGAAGTGATGCAAGGAGAGAAGAGCATATGGAGAAAAAGAGAGAGGTTAAGAGAGTGGTGAAGCAATGTAAAAAGAGAGCAAATGAGAAAGTGGGCGAGATGTTATCAACAAATTTTGTTGAAAATAAGAAAAAGTTTTGGAGTGAGATTAACAAGTTAAGGAAGCCTAGAGAACAAATGGATTTGTCAGTTAAAAATAGAAGAGGAGAGTTATTAAATGGAGAGTTAGAGGTATTGGGAAGATGGAGGGAATATTTTGAAGAATTGTTAAATGTTGATGAATATATTGAAGCTGTGATTTCGTGTATAGGACAAGGAGGAATAACATCTTGTAGGAGTGAGGAAGAGCCAGTTGTGAGTGTGGGGGAAGTTCGTGAGGCAGTAGGTGAAATGAAAGGGGGTAAGGCAGCCGGGATTGATGGGATAAAGATAGAAATGTTAAAAGCAGGTGGGGATATAGTTTTGGAGTGGTTTGTGAAATTATTTAATAAATGTATGGAGGAGGGTAAGGTTCCTAGGGATAGGCAGAGAGCATGCATAGTTCCTTTGTACAAAGGCAAAGCGGACAAAAGAGAGTGCAAAAATTATAGGGGGATTAGTCTGTTGAGTATACCTGGTAAAGTGTATGGTAGAGTTATTACTGAAAGAATTAAGAGTAAGACGGAGAATAGGATAGCAGATGAACAAGGAGGCTTTAGGAAAGGTAGGGGGTGTGTGGACCAGGTGTTTACAGTGAAACATATAAGTGAACAGTATTTAGATATGGCTAAAGAGGTCTTTGTGGCATTTATGGATTTGGAAAAGGCATATGACAGGGTGGATAGGGGGGCAATGTGGCAGATGTTGCAGGTGTATGGTGTAGGAGGTAGGTTACTGAAAGCAGTGAAGAGTTTTTACAAGGATAGTGAGGCTCAAGTTAGAGTATGTAGGAAAGAGGGAAATTATTTTCAAGTAAAAGTAGGCCTTAGACAAGGATGTGTGATGTCACCGTGGTTGTTTAATATATTTAAGGATGGGGTTGCAAGAGAAGTAAATGCGAGGGTCGTGGCAAGAGGCGTGGAGTTAAAAGATAAAGAATCACACATAAAGTGGGAGTTTTCACAGTTGCTCTTTGCTGATGACACTGTGCTCTTGGGAGATTCTGAAGAGAAGTTGCAGAGGTTGGTGGATGAATTTGGTAAGGTATGTAAAAGAAGAATATTAATAGTGAATACAGGAAGGAGTAAGGTTATGAGGATAACAAAAAGATTGGGTGATGAAAGATTGGATATCAGATTGGAGGGAGAGAGTATGGAGGAGGTGAATGTATTCAGATATTTGGGAGTGGAAGTGTCAGCGGATGGATCTACGAAGGATGAGGTGAATCATAGAATTGATGATAGGAAAAGGGTGAGCAGTGCACTTAGGAGTCTGTGGAGACAAAGAACTTTGTCCTTGGAGGCAAAGAGGGGAATGTATGAGAGTATAGTTTTACCAATGCTCTTATATGGGTGTGAAGCATGGGGGATGAATGTTACAGCGAGGAGAAGGTTGGAGGCAGTGGAGATGTCATGTCTGAGGGCAATGTGTGGTGTGAATATAATGCAGAGAATTCGTAGTTTGGAAGTTAGGAGGAGGTGCGGGATTACCAAAACTGTTGTCCAGAGGGCTGAGGAAGGGTTGTTGAGGTGATTCGGACATGTAGAGAGAATGGAGCGATACAGAATGACTTCCAGAGTGTATCAGTCTGTAGTGGAAAGAAGGCGGGGTAGGGGTCGGCCTAGGAAAGGTTGGAAGGAGGGGGTAAAGGAGGTTTTGTGTGCGAGGGGCTTGGACTTCCAGCAGGCATGCGTGAGCGTGTTTGATAAGAGTGAATGGAGACAAATGGTTTTTGATACTTGACGTGTTGTTGGAGTGTGAGCAAGGTAACATTTATGAAGGGATTCAGGGAAACCGGCAGGCCTGACTTGAGTCCTGGAGATGGGAAGTACAGTGTCTGCATTCTGAAGGAGGGGTGTTAATGTTACAGTTTAAAAAACTGTAGTGTAAAGCACCCTTCTGGCAAGACAGTGATGGAGTGAATGATGTTGAAGTTTTTTCTTTTTCGGGCCACCCTGCCTTGGTGGGAATCGGCCAGTGTGATAATAATAATAAAATAATAATATATATATACGCATTATATATATATATATATATATATATATATATATATATATATATATATATATATATATATATATATATATATTATATATATATATATAGTAGTAGGTTGGTAGACAGCAACCACCCAGGGAAGTACTACCGTCCTGCCAGATGAATGTGAAACAGAAACCTGTAAACTGTTTTGCATGATGGTAGGATTGTTGGTTTCGTTTTCTGTCTCATAAACACGCTAGATAACAGGGATATCTTGCTACTCTACTTACACTTTGGTCACACTTCACAGACACGCACATGCATATATATATACATACATCTAGGTTTTTCTCATTTTTCTAAATAGCTCTTGTTCTTCTGTATTTCTTCTATTGTCCATGGGGAAGTGGAAAAGAATCTTTCCTCCGTAAGCCATGCGTGTCGTATAAGGCGACTAAAATGCCGGGAACAATGGGCTAGTAACCCTTCTCCTGTAGACACTTACTAAAAAAAGAGAAGAAGAAAAACTTTATAAAACTGGGATGCTTAAATGTGCGTGGATGTAGTGCGGATGACAAGAAACAGATGATTGCTGATGTTATGAATGAAAAGAAGTTGGATGTCCTGGCCCTAAGGGAAACAACGCTATAGGGGGTAGGAGAGTTTCAGTGGGGGGAAATAAATGGGATTAAATCTGGAGTATCTGAGAGAGTTAGAGCAAAGGAAGGGGTAGCAGTAATGTTAAATGATCAGTTTTTGGAAGGAGAAAAGAGAATATGAATGTGTAAATTCAAGAATTTTGTGGATTAAAGTAAAGGATGGATGCGAGAAAATGGGTCATAATAAGCGTGTATGCACCTTTGGGGAAGAGAGGAATGCAAGAGGGAGAGAGAGATTTTGGGAGATGTTAAGTGAATGTATAGGAGCCTTTGAACCAGTGAGAGAGTTAATTGTGGTAGGGGACCCGAATTAAAGAGGAGAAACTTTTTGAGAGGGGTGTGGTAGGGAAGTTTGGGGGCAGGTGTAAATTAAAAGGGGACCCCTTTTGATTGAATTTGATGAAGGGTTTTAGTTATAGGAAATACAATTTTAAGAAAAAGGGGATAATTAAGTTAAAAGGTATGATGTAGGGCAAAAATGACAGTAGTTTGTTGGGATTTGTTTAGAGATAAAAGACTGTTGGTAGACTTCGGGATGTAATGTTTATAGGGGGCCAAGTATATCAGTCACTTTCTAGTTGTAGCTACATGGAGAAAAAGGAGAGGGTCAAGGAAAAATTAGAAGACGGGGAAAGGAGGGTAAAGGTTTTATAAACTAAAAGAGGGGGCAGTTAGGGAAAGATATAAACAGCATTGGGGTAGAGGGGCAAATGAGAGATGGGAAATGGGGCAAAGGGGTATGGGGTGGTTTAAAATGTGTGTTGAGTGTTCAGAAAAAAGTTTGTGGAAAGGAAAGGGGGTTGCGGGAGGGAAGAGGAGCGATTGGGGATTGTGATGTAAAGAGATAGTAAGGGAAAAAAAAGTTAGATATGAAAATTTTTTAAAAAATAAAAGTGAGAAAGGGGGGAAAGGTTATGGAGAAAAAGAAAAGGGTTAAGAGAGTGGTGAAGCAAGTAAAAAGAGAGCAAAGGAGAGTGGGTGTTGTTATCAAAAAATTTTTTTGAAAAATAAAAAAAAAGTTTTGGAGTGAGATTAAAAGTTAAAAAAGCTAGAGAAAAATGGATTTGTCATTAAAAAAATGGAGAGGAGAGTTATTAAATGGGAGTTAGAGGTATTGGGAAGATGGGGGGAATTTTTTGAGGAATTTTTAAAATTTGATAAGATAGGGGAAGCTGTGATTTCGGTAAGGACAAGGAGGAAAAACATCTTGTAGGAGTGGGAAGAGCCAGTTGTGAGTGTGGGGGAAGTTCGTGGGAGTAGGAAAAAGAAAGGGGGAAAGGACCGGGTTGGGGATAAAGATAAAAGTTAAAAGCAGGGGGGGATATGTTTTGGAGGGGTTTGGGTGAAATTTTTAAAAAATGTTGGAAGGGGAAAGGTACCTGGGGATTGGCAGAGAGATGAAATTTTTCCCTTTTGTATAAAGGCAAAGGGGAAAAAGAGAGTGAAAAAATTATAGGGGGTTTAAGTCTGTGAGTAACCGGGTAAAGTGATGGTGAATTATTTTTAAAAAGAAATTAAGAGAAAGACGGAGAATAGGATAGCAGATGAACAAGGAGGCTTTGGAAAAAGGGGGGTGTTGGCCCGGGGTGTTTACAGTGAAAATATAGTGAACAGTATTTAGTAAGGCAAAAGAGGTTTTTGTGGCATTTATGGATTTGGAAAAGGGTGTGGCATGTGGATAGGGGGCAATGGGGAGGTTGAAAGTTTGGGTAGGAGGTGGGTTTTCTGAAGCAGTGAAGATTTTTTACGAGGATGTGGGGCCAATTTTAGAGTTTTTTGGAAAGGGGGAAAATTATTTCCATTTAAAAGTAGGCCTTAGAAAAGGAGTGTGATGTCACCGTGGTTGTTAATATATTTACGAGGGGTTGAAAGAGAAGTAAATGCGGGGGTTTTCTTGAAAAGAGGCTGGGAAAAAAGAAAAGAATCCACACAAAGGGGGTTTGTCACAGCTGCTCTTTGTGATGACACTTGCTTTTGGGGAGTTTCTGAAGAGAATTTGCGAGATTGGTGGTGAATTTGGTAGGGTGTGAAAAAGAAAAAAATTAAAAGGTAATACGGAAAAGAAAAGGTTATGAGGATAACAAAAAGTTTGGGTGAAGAAATTGAATACAGATTGGAGGGGGGAAGGGGTATGGAGGAGGTGAATGTATTCAAAAATTTTGGGAGTGGACGTGTCAGCGGTGGGTCTAGGGGAAAGATGGGTGAACATAAAATTTGATGGGGAAAAAAGAGGAGTGGTGCACTTAGGGTCTTTGGAGAAAAGAATTTTGCCCTTGGAGGCAAAGGGGGAATGTATGGGTATAGTTTTCCCAACGTTTATATGGGGTGAAGCAGGGGTGATTAATGTTGCAGCGGGGAAAAGGTGGGGCAGTGGAGATGTCTTCTGGGGAAATGTGTGGTGTAAATATTTTCAGAGAATTGAGTTTGGAAGTTAGGAGGAGGTGCGGGTTTACAAAACGTTGTCAGGGGTGAGGGGGGGTTGTTGAGGTGGTTGGCATGTGGGAAAAGGAGCGAAACAAAATTTAACTTCAAGGTGTATCATTTGTGGGGAAAGGAAGGGGGGGTGGGGTGGGCCCAAAGGAAAGGTTGGAGGGAGGGGGTAAAGGGGTTTTGTGGCGAGGGCTTGGATTCGCGAATGCGTGAGCGTTTTTAAATAGGAGTGAATGGAAAAAAAATTTTTTTAATATTGACGGGGTTTTGGAGTGTGAGAAAAGTAACATTTATGAAGGGGTTAGGGAACCGGCGGCCGGACTTGAGCCCTGGAGGGGGAAGTCGTGCCTGCACTCGAAAGAGGGGTTTTAAATGTTGCATTTAAAAAAAATGTAGTGTAAAGCACCTTCTGGCAAGACAGTGATGGAGGAATGATGGTGAAATTTTTTCTTTTTCGGGCCCCCCTGCCTTTGGGTGGGAATGGGCCCCAGTGGGGATAAAAAAAAAAAAAAAAAAAAAATTTTAATATATTATATATATATTATATAATATTTATTTATTATAAAAATTTATTATTATATATATATATATAATATATGTGTGCGAATTGTAAAACTGGTAAATTTAGAAGAACCATTTAAA
This sequence comes from Cherax quadricarinatus, assembly GCF_026875155.1. Classification (NCBI taxonomy): domain Eukaryota; kingdom Metazoa; phylum Arthropoda; class Malacostraca; order Decapoda; family Parastacidae; genus Cherax; species Cherax quadricarinatus. The sequence continues at coordinate 20,388,251 of NC_069494.1, forward strand.
ATTAAGTTTTTTTAAAATTTTCTCTTATACGTTTAAAGTATATCTTTTTTCATTAATTTTTAAGTAAAAATTTTTTAAATTTTTGCACAAAAAGACTATAAAACTTACCTAACCTTATTATACAAGAGCTATTTTTTTAGCAAAACGAACTAAACTTTTTAAAATACGTTTAAAATAATTTAGATAAAAAAACACAATAAAAATTATTTTTTTCGTTAGGTTAAAAATGATTTTGGCGAATTATTGCAAAAAAAAATTTTTTCACTTGTCCATTGGAAAGATGAGGTGGCTATTTAAGCCAAGATGACAAGTTTGCCTATTCGGCACGAATAACATATATTGTATATTATATATTATATATATTATATTTATATATATACATATATAATATTTATATATATATAAATTATTATTTATATATATATATATATGTGTGTGGTGTGGTGTATATATAAAAAATATTATTTTTATATATATATTTATTATATATATATATTTATATATAAAATTTTTTTATATATTATATATTTATATATACATATTATATTTTATATATTTTTATTTATATATTATATATATATATACATATATTATATATATTTATTATATATATAATATATATAATATATAATTTTAATATATATATATATAAAATAATTTTATATATTTATATTATATATAATATATATTATATATATATATATTATATATACTATAATAATATATATATTATTTTTATATATTTTATATTATATTATATTTTTAAAACAAAAATTTATATATATATATATATTAAAATATATAAATATATAATTTTATATATAGTAAAAACCACACACATATTAGTATAGTCGTGCCAAATTTCGAACTTGCGATCTTGGCTTAAATAAAACGTCTCTTGCCATATAGGAGAAGCGAAAATTTTGTGTATGCAAAAAATTTCTAAAAACATTAGAACCTAACGAAAAAAATTTTCCTTGTTTGTTTGGGATTAAATTATTGAAAAACAAACTAAATTAAATATGCTTTGGGGTTTTATGAAAAAAAATTTTTTTTTTTTTATAATAAGGGTTTAAGGTAAGTTTTTAAGATTCTTTTGGTGAAAAATAAAAAATTTTACATTAACTTAATAAAAAAAAAACTTATTTTAAACGTATAAAAGAAAATTTTAGAAAGGCTTAATTTTAAATGAGTTTTGCTAATTGCCCTTTTTACGTATTCGGCACGACATATATTTTATATATATATTATTATATATAATTATATATATTTATATATTATATTATTATAATAAAAATATTTTATATGTATATATAATATTATATTATATATTATATATATATATATATTATATATATATATATATATATATATATATTCGGCCGAATTGTAAAAAACGGTAATTGCAAAAAATCTTTAAAAAATTAAAGTACTTTTAAAATTTTCTTATATTTTAAAGATACTTTTTTTTCATTAATGTTGATGTAAAAAATTTAAATTTTGCACCAAAGGAACTTAGAAAACTTACCTAACCTTATTTAAACAAGCCAATTATTTTAGCCAAACCCAACTAAATATTTTGATTTGTTTACAATAATTTAATACAAAACAAACACAGTGAAATATATTTTTTTCGTTGGTTCAAAATTGATTTTGGAAAAAATTATTGCATAAAAAATTTTTTTCACTTGCCCTATAGGGCAGATGAGCGTTGCTTTTTAAACCCAAAGATGGAAGTTCTGCATTGGGACGCAAATATTTTATAACGCATCGGCCGTCTCCCCCCCCGGGCAGGGGCCCTAAAAAAAAGGGGAAAGCCTCCTCATCACTCACTCCATCGGGTCTTGCGAAAAGCTGCCGACAAACTGTTAAAAAAACAATAAATTTATATACTGATTACAACGTAGGGTCGCTGTTTGAATAAAAAGGGCAAAATGGAAATTTATTATTTATGTTGATTAAGCAAAAAAAAGTAATAAACTACTTTATTTTCATAAACCCCTTGGTTTAGTGGGTACTCTTTAAACTTATAATTATAAAATTTTAATATTTTCTGAAGATATTTGTGACCGAGCTTCACGTAAATAATAGATGATGTGCTTTCACGGCCCTGTTATCAAACATTTCCCTTTTTATATTCGCTCCCTTTTAAATATTTTTATGCTTTTATAATATTGGAATAATATCCCGAACGGAAATTAAATCATGTCTACATTCATAAACTAAAATTTATAGATTACAAAAATTTTCCCGCAATTAAAATTTTGTAAACCCTCGCATTTCTTTTATAAACTGCGTTAATAATTCGTGAAAATAGTTTTTATTTTCTGTTTATTGTCTGAGTTCCCTTATACAATTATTTTCCCCGGGGGAAAGAGATAAAGAGCTTTTTCCCCCAATGTGCAGGGAATAAACTATCCCCAGTAACACAAACTGTCGTCATGTCCCAAACTTGGTGTTATAATCTAGTTACTCGGCGTAAATACAGGGTGTCAGTGGTTTGGGTTATTAATATTTTTACAAAAATTGTAAAGAAAATGGTCGGATCTCTGGGGGTCAAGTGGTTGATGAGAAGTTCGGTTTCAAAACGAACTTTTCTGAGCTTTAAGGGGTTAGGTCTCGCTGATCTAGTGAACGAGGGCATCAAGTTCCTGCTCTATTTTAAAACAAGCAACCACACATAAGGTGGTGTGTATCTTCTTATAAACCTGAGATTGTAGTAGTGTATTGCAGTGTAAAGGTGACATTTTGTTTTAATAATTTGTATAGCGATGGTTTTAAACCTATGCGAAGTAACCAACGAAAGCGTCTGTACCTTATTTCGGGTTTTGATGGGGGAGAAAAAACAAATGATTGTTTTTTCCCCATGGATTTTTTTTTTGATGAGGTGAGAGGCTTTTGTAAGGAATTATTTTGCCCAAAATGCCCCCTTCCTTTAAAACCTTACGGATTCGGGCTTCTATGACATAAATAATAAAAGATCAGTGTTCATGTTGAGTTTGGTGTTAAAGTTAAAATTTGATTCGGTGTTTGATAATTGTTTTTAAAACGTAATTAAAACTTCAGTGTGTTGATGAAATATTCGAACATAAGGTTCATAAAGATTTGTTATACAAAATGTTTTTTAAAAAATGTTGGTCCAGAGTGTTTCGTCCCAGGTGTTTAATACCAGATGTTGAATACCAGAGTGTTGAATCCGGTGTTGAATACCAGAGTGTTGAAAACCAGGGTTGAATACCAGAGTGTTGAATGCCAGAGTGTTTAATGCCAGAGTGTTGAAGCCAGAGGTTGAATGCCCGGTGTTGAAAACCAAGTGTTGAATACCGGTTTGAATACCGGTGTTGAATACCCCGGTTTGAAAAAGAGTGGAATCCAGAGTGTTGATACCGAGGTTTTAAAACCCGGTTTGAGTACCAAGGTTTAATCCGTGTTGGGTCCGTGTGTTATACCAAAGTGGAAAACCAGGTGTTGGTACCCGAGTGTTTAATCCGTGTGTGGGGTACCAGTGTGTTGAGTCCAAGTGTTGGTACCAAAAGGTTGGTACCCCAAATGTTGATACCAAAAATTTTCGTACCAAGTGTTGGTACCAAAGTGTTGGACCAAAATGTTGGTACCAAAATGTTGGGACCAAAGTGTTGGGTACCAAAATGTTTAGTCCAAAGTTTGGTACCAAAGTGTTTGGTAAAAAAAAAAGTGTTTAGTACCCAAAGTGTTGAGTACCAAAAAGGTTTGGGCCAAGTGTTTGGGCCAAAGGTTGGTACCTAAAGTTGAGTACCAAAATGTTGGTACCAAAGTGTTTGGTACAAAGGTTGAGTACCAAAGGTTGGTACCAAAAAGGGTTTAGTACTAAAGTTGGTACCCAAAATGTTGAGTACCAAAGTGTTGAGTACCAAAATGTTGATCCAAAATTTTAGTACCAAAAGTTGAGACCAAAGTGTTGAGTACCCCCAAAATGTTGGTACCAAAGGTTTTAGTCCAAAAGGGTTTGGGACCAAAGGTTTGGTAAACAAAGTGTTAGTACAAAAATGTTGAGTACCAAAGTGTTTATAAAAATGTTGAGTCCAAAGGTTTAGTATCAAAGTGTTGAGTATCAAAATTTGATCCAAAGTGTTGGTCCAAAATGTGAGTACCAAAGTGTTTAGACCAAAAGGGTTTAGTACCAAATGTTGAGTACCAAAGTGTTTAGTACCCAAAATGTTGAGTCCCAAAATGTTGAGTACCAAAATGTTGGTACAAAGGGTTGAGTACCCCAAAATGTTGAGACAAAGTGTTGAGTACGAAAAATGTTTAGTACCAAAGTGTTTTATACCAAAGTGTTGGACAAAGGGGTATTCAATAAAGAATTCCTGATAAGTTTCCTCAACAAAAATGTTTTTAAGTAAAGAGTTTCAAGAAAGGGTTTTTAACAAAAAGTTTCTGACATGTTTCTATAAAAGTGACCCTAGAAAAAAGTTAGAAGAAAAACTAAGAAAAGTGTTTCAAACGCAAGTTTTTAACAAATTCTAACAAAAGTTTTTTCAAACGAAGTTTTTCAAAAGAAATTTTTAAAAATTTTTTAAAAAAGCAAATTTTTTTTAAAAAATTTCTAACAAAGTTCTATTCAACACAAAAAAGTTTTAGATGTTTTTAGAAAAAAATCGTGGACAATGGGTGCAAACGGTCTGTTAAGGCGGTATCTTTGTACAATGAAAGGTAAAAAATCTTGGTTTATTGATCCCCAAATTATCATGTTAATGTTAAATAATTTAGTTTCTTGTACCCGGGGTTTATGTTTAAAGTTGGAAAAATCTAGTTTCCTTGTACCCCGGGGTTATATTTAATTTGGTATAAACCTAGTTTCATTTTACCCCGGGAGTTATCATGTTATTTGGATAATAATCCCGTTTCCTTTTACCCCGGGGGTTATATGTTAATGTTTGGGAAAAAATTTAGTTTATTGTACCCCGGGAGTTTCAGTTAAAGTTAGGGAAAAAATCTTTGTTTCATTGTACCCGAGAGTTATACATTATTGTTAAAAAAATAGGAATGTAATCTTTGTTTTATGCTCCCAGAAATTCCATCTTAAAGGTATTTTAAGACAATGAAAGGCTGAATATTTTTTTTTAAAGTGCCCTGAAAGTTTTTTGTAAAGACAAAGAAAGGATCTTTTTGCGTGCAATTTTCGAGTCGTGTTAATTAAAACGTGTAAAGGGTTTTTAACTAACCGGGGTATCAATAGTCTAACACTTGGTCTAAAACTTTGTAGCCAAACAGTAACGGTGGGGGAGAACACAAGGCAAACACAGCAAGGGTAGTTTTCCTTACCAAGGTTGGTTTGGTAAAATTTGTCAGTAAAAAGGGCAGGTATTTTTGACGGGGTTTAGTCATGTGTTGCCGCAGTTGGGTTTTGGGCATCTGATGAGGCCCTTCCCCTGGGTTACCCCCCCCTTTTAAAATTAAGTTTTAAGTTAAAAATTTTTTCTTTAGCAATATTTTTCCCATTTTTTGCCCCATGTGCAATTTAAAAATGCTGAAACTCGAGTAAAAGTGCAAAAAGAACATCAAGGGCAAGTTGAACGACTAAGTCTGTAAATCCGCCACTCAGTCAGGGGGCAGGGGTAAAGTCACCCGGTTAAAATAGCCAGTTTTCTTGCTGACGGATTGAAAGGGCAATAAACGCAGCGGGGGCCCCGGAAAAAGTGCACTGAAAATGCAAAAATTTACTGGACGGAGGGCAGCCAGATAGTCAAAAAATTAACAACACGATGCATGCCACAATAATCTTTGTTTTCATGAACATGGGGATTTTTCTGTGGATAAAAAGTTGTTGTTTATTTAATCACAAGTTATAAACTGTATTCTGGGGTAATTGTAAAAAAGTGAGGGTGAGGAAAAACGGTACAACTGAGATATTATCTGAAGGTGTAGGATGAAGGTATAACTGGGGATTCCCCTTAAAAAGGTTGACGGAAGGGATAATAGGGATATTTTTGAGGGCAGACTGAAGGGTATAATGGGGGTGAAAAATTGCGTATTTTATATTTAAAATTTAAAAAAAAAACCCTTTTGGGTGAAACAATGCTAAGGCTCGCGTTTAAAAGTTGGTTGACTTTCAGGTAAAAGGGGAATGAGCGCTCTGAGAGACGGTCCCCACAACTTGGGAAGTCATTGTTTTGACCCGTTTTTATTGGGATTGTTTAGTAGTTTAACCATGGCGAAAAGTTGTCTTTTTTTCATTGTTTTACACTTCAAGTGCGTGATTTGATTTTCCAAAGAATTTTAAACATTCTTTTAACCTTTTGAAAAACAGTACGAATAAACCCTTTATCTTAATAGATTGCCCGTTCCCTAATAAAAAAACTATTCTTTCCCTTGCAATTATCACGAACATCAAAAAACCCTGTTTTGTTTTCCCAGGAGGTACTACCTTGTTTCCGTTATATTTATTAGAATTTTCCATTTGTGGTTAAAAATTACATGCTCATATTCCCGCCCCCCTCGGGGAAAATAGAGTCCCCCTTACCTGAAGAATACCCTGGGTAGTTATGATGCAAAGTACTTTAAAGACCCTTTTAAAATTCCAGGGAAAAAGTCAATAAAGCACAAGAAAATTAGGAATAAAAAAATTTCATCAGTATTTTTTTTTTTATTCTAATTAACACCACAAAATTATTGACAATTATTTCACTGTGTACACAAACTAAAATGGGCGGGTTTTTAAAAACAGGTAAGTATGAGAAATCTCCCCGATACAGCTTTAAGCACCCATAAGAAGAAAAATTATGTAAGTTAAACCGCTCATGGATGTGAGAAATTTTGCTTAAGGATGCTCCCACATGAAGCCTTACAACTCTGGGACTTAAACACCCATCGGCGGATGAAGTCTAGAGCACTCCTACACAAATCTTACTTAAACCAAGACTTAACCACCTCCCCCCCTTGACTGGGGAAACACGTCAAACTGGCCTCCATTGCTTTTTGAAAGCTGCATCATTGTACAGTCTTTAAAAACTGGTTATGATGGCATGCGGAATGTGGTTTTGTGTGATGTTTGATGATATAATATTGTACGGGGTATACCCCACTTGGTAAATTTATTGCAGCAAAAATTTAAAAAAAAAAAAAGTCTTTATTTGGGTGTACGTACGTGCTTAGTTTGTTGCATGTGGAATAAAAAATTTTGCATGTGTATGCTTTATGTGTGTGCATTTATTGTATGTAGGTGTGGGAATATGTAATTTACTATATGAATGAATGTTATTTGGGTGATTAAATGCCCCCAAAATACGTTAATGAGTTGGCGTATATTCGGGGCATAAATTTTGTGTGTGTTTTTGCAAATGCCGAATGTAGTTGCACTCTACAGTTTTTTTATTTTGTATACTTTGAAAATTTTCGTCGTTTTGACATTATTATGTGCCAGTACATGTGTATGTATCGTCGGTGTGTGTGTGTGTATATTTAAAGCAGTCACTGGCGATATAAGCTGGAGAATCTAGTACATTTAACTTAAAAAAAATATCGTCAATTTTCTGCTTCTCAAAAACAGAAAGTTTTTAAAACCCGAAACCCAAAGACCGAGTAATGCCAAAAAAAAAAGCAGCTCAGTATTTTATTCACTTGAAGCCGCTAAAAAGTGAGGTAGTACAGGTTTTTGAGTTTTTGGACTTTTTTTAAATTTTCCCAAATTTTATGCATAAAAATACTACCAATTGAAAGAGAAGTGTTAAACTCAAAAGAGTAATTTGAAATTAGTAAATTAAGGGCTAGAAGCCCACTAAAAAACTATTTCCCGGCCGTAGAAAACAATAAAAATGAAATTTTGAAGCTGTCGAAGATTTCGTCGCGTAAAAGGTGGTCATTACAGGAAAAACCCCCAAGAAGAGAGGACAAAACGACCCCAACTTTTTGGGAATTTTTAACGAAGTCTTTTTAACCAGTCTCCTCTTAAAAAGGGCTCCATGAGTGGCAAAAGGCTTTTTGGGTTTTAAAAATTTGGACCCTTTGGTCTACTTTCTCAGCGAACCCAAATTTTCCCCCCAAAATTTTTCCCTTTCCCATCCCTCTTCACATCCCCCCCTTTTTTCCCCTTTTCCCCCTCCCGGGTTTCCCAAAAGGTGGGACGGGGTGTCTGCGGTGAGGGTGTTCTTAAAAGGGTGCCCGTCGGGTTTTGGGAAGCCCAAGGAGGGTGCTTGTGGTGGTTTCCGCCCCCCCTTCTTTGGGCCCTCGAGGTGGCTCGGTAGATGTGAGGTTGGTATCTTGGACGCGGTTTTTTAGCTAAAGGGCAGGGTTGGCAGGGTTCCCCCCAGCATCTGCTCTGCTCGTGTTTAGGGCCTTAGATAGCCCTTTCGGCCTTTAGTGCGTCCCTCGCTGCCCCCTTTTTTTTTTGGAATCTTTTTTTCCGTGATAACCCTTTTCCTCCCAGCCCTTTTTGTTACCACATTGCTCTGACCCCGGGTTTTCTGGATAATTCTTCAGCTTTTCCCTATCCCGTAACTTTTTGCTCGTGGCGCTTTTTCATTTGCTCCCGGGCTGAGGCTCCGCCCTTTCTTCAAATGCCCCTTTACCCTTCTGCCTTTAACATGCGTCCCGCTTTCCCCCCAAATAGTGCGATGGTTTTTGGATGCCCCCCTGCTTGAGGTTGGGGCCGCCCCCGGAACTATCCTAAACGTTCCGACCATTTGCTGATAACGTTCTTCGTGTTGTTTCCCCTCAGAAACGACTATGCGATACCCACTTTCCTTTACGCCCTTTGTTACAAGTACACAGTGGACTAAATTCTTTTCCCTACAGCCGACTTCTCCAAAATAATTATCTTTCATTTTCCATGTATTGGTAAAGCTTCTTACGACCGTTTGGGCAAAATATATCTTTTTTTTGTTTCGAAGCGTGCAGCATCATTACGTTCAGAATGCAGAAGCAGCTCAGATCTTTTCCCCTCTTACTTCCATTTTATAACGTTTCTTCATAGTTGCATGCCACTACCCCAATTCTTGCAGTGGTATGATGGTCTTACCGGTACCATTGTACAGTGTAATTTTTTTTTTTTCTTGCGGCCCCCCGATTTTTGGAGCAATTTGCCCTTAGGACCCTTTCCTTTCTCAAAGTGGATACATTTTTCTGCCCTTGTGGGGAGGACTTTTCTAAAATCGACTGCTTAACCCTTTTACTGCCCCTGAATCCGCTGGGGTTTTGTAGGCCTTTTTCGTGTTCCTTCTTTCTTATGTTTTAAACTCGGCCCTCGCCCAAAAGGTCCGTAAAGTGGTCCCTACTCCCAACCGTGTCAGAATTTTGGCGCTTTGGACACCCGCTAAATATTTAGATCTCGGGTGAGCCCCAGTCTGCAGTGCACGGATCATGCTGATATATCTTGCATCTTCCCCCCCCTTGTTCAATTGCAAGAACTTCATCCTTGTTTCTCCCGCCATGTCAGGCTTTCTTTATGAAAAAAAAATCCGTTGTCTTGGAGAATAGAGGCCTTACTTATCCTATGGCGTCTCTCGGCCGCCTTCAAGGGGAAACTTCCCGTGTTCCTTATTCTCGAGTAGTAGGAGCCCCCCTGACTCACGAAATCGTAAAACCGATTGCAAAAAACCATCATCCTTGCGGTCCCCCCCCCAACCAGTTCCTCTGGGGCCATGTCTTCCGGGGTCACCCCGTCCAATTCTTTTGCGGTTTTACCCTCTGAAATCCCCACCTCCTTACCTCTTCCTTCCTCTACCTCTTCATCTTCTCGCCAGCTAGTTTCTCAGTCTGCAAGGCCTCGCACACCTGCACCTTCTTCGTGCTTATCACCTGCGAAGTTGAACATGTCTCCTAAGCCCAAGTCTCTTCGCATTTCTCCGGTGCTTACAGTTCCTGTTTTTGGTCTCGGCGCCTAGTTCTCACCTCTTTCTAACTCTCACACGAAGGTGGAGGTTCACCCCCTCATGTGGTCCCCTCTTCTCCTGTCCCCCCCCCGAGCTTATTCCCCACTTCCCCTCCAGCCTCCTTCCTCTCATGTTCCACCGCAGGCCTCTTCTGTCCCCACCGGCACATTTCTCCAGGTTCATACTCCCCTCTCAAACCCCTTTGGTTCCATCCATAGTCTCTCTGATCTCTTCTTGCTCTACATCACCTGTCTCTGAAGTCATGGTAACGGCATCTTCCTTGTTCGCTGAAACACTTGATGCTATCTCCAACAATACTGCGGAGATAAAACCCTTGATGGACACCTGTGCACCTCCTTATGCCCCGTCTTTTGGATTTTAACCGAGCGAGGGCAGTCGCTCGCTGCATCATACGCGATGCTAAGTGCACTTGTTGGTAAGGGTACGTTTCTACTGTTACCTCGCCTTTCCCTATGTGTGAGGTTTGGAAGAAGCTACAGAAGTTGTGTGGCAAATACGCTCCAGACCCTGATCCCGTTTTGTGCGTTACTGGAGTTAGTGTTACAGACCCTCTTGAGGTTGCCATGGAAATCGAGAACTATCTTGTCCGTGTCTCCCAAGGGCGTCATCTCTGTCCCTCGTTTCTCGCTTCTAAAGCCGCCAGGGAGCAATCACCCTTGGATTTCTCTTCTAATTGGCTGGAGCCAAATAACGTACCTTGTACTCTCATAGAGCTAGAGTCCACGCTTTCCGCTTGGCAGTCATCAGCAGCTGGGCCCGGTAATATTCAAATCTGTATGCTATAACATCTGAATTATACAGCCCTTGCAGTCCTTGTGCACCTTTTCAATCTTGTTTGGACGTGAGGGGTTCTCCCTCAACAATGGAAATCTGCCAGTGTGCTTCCGTTTCTCAAACCAGACACTTCGGGGGCTTGATAACTCTCACTGCCGTCCCATTGCTCTAACCAGTGTAGTCTGCAAGGTGAAAGAACGATTGGTGAATGGACGTCTGATATCGTATTGAGAGACAGTAGTCTTTCTCCTCGCCAATATGGCTTTCCAAGTTGTGTACGAATGGTATACAATACCGACAAGATGAGATTAAAACACATGTGCAACATCTGGGTATCTTTATTGTAGACGTTTCGCCATCCAGTGGCTTTATCAATACAAATTCTAGGACATAACTTGAAAACAGTAGAACTATGTACAGAAGATGAGGTAATCAGTCCCTCAACCTAGGAGTAGGTGCAAAGAGCACCATAGTCGTGGAGATTCTGAAGCAGAAGAAAGGAGCCTGGCGCTTATATAGTAACGTCAGGTGTAGCAGACGAGGGCATATTCACTGGTAGGCGGGATTCCCCAGTGGAAGTAGGTCCTTCCCAAAGAGATACCCAGATGTTGCACATGTGTCTTAATCTCATCTTGTCGGTATTGTATACCATTCGTACACAACTTGTCAGACACTGCAACATCATGGAATCTTAATTCTGAGGACATGTACATAACCTTCACGACTACGACAACTACTACTACAACTAACCCATCTCTTTGGGAAGGACCTACTTCCACTGGGGAATCCCGCCTACCAGTGAATATGCCCTCGTCTGCTACACCTGACGTTACTATATAAGCGCCAGGCTCCTTTCTTCTGCTTCAGAATCTCCACGACTATGGTGCTCTTTGCACCTACTCCTAGGTTGAGGGACTGATTACCTCATCTTCTGTACATAGTTCTACTGTCTTCAAGTTATGTCCTAGAATTTGTATTGATAAAGCCACTGGATGGCGAAACGTCTACAATAAAGATACCCAGATGTTGCACATGTGTCTTAATCTCACCTCATGGCTTTCCAAGGGCCGCTCTACTTTGGACTCCTTGCTCCACTTACATACATATGTGCGAAATGCATTTCCAAATAAACACTCAGTCCTAGAAGTCTTTTTTGACCTCGGGAAGGCATATGACGCTACTTGGATGTATAATAACTTAGCCCAGGCCCTCTCCTTAGGTCTCCGCGGTAATCTTCCGACCTTCCTAGCTGCTTTCTTGTCTGAAAAACATTTTCGTGTTCGTGTTGGCGCCTCTCTTTCCTCAGACTTTGTTCAGGCCGAGGGGGTCCCACAATGTTGTGTCTTTAGTACTACCCTTATTCTCTTGGCTATAAATGACCTACTTGGTCGTCACTTTATGTGGATGACTTCGCTACAGCTTACGCAGGCGCTGACTGTCACCTGGTAGCGGCCTCCCATCAGGATGCGATTGACCGTGGTTCCTATTGGGCCACTTCTCATGGTTTTAAATTTTCTAGTACGAAAACCCATTTCATTACCTTCACTAGACGTCCTATTGTCCCAGACATGTCATTGTATCTACACGGCTCACGTATCCCAGAATGTGATACGGTCAAGTTTCTTGGCCTTCTATTTGATCGCCGGTTGACATGGAAACCTCACATTTCTTCTCTGAAGGCAGCTTACCATAGTCGGCTGAATCTCCTTAAAATTCTTGCACATCGTTCATGGGGAGAAGATAGCCGGACTCTCCTCCGTTTGCATTCCACTCTAGTCTTGTCCAAGCTGGTAATTAGTGACCAAGTCTATTCTGCGGCTTCTCCTACAACTCTTTCTAGGTTAGATCCCCTTCATCATCAGGGTCTACGTTTATGCCTTGGAACCTTTCGTTCATACCCTGTCGAAAGCCTCTATGCTGTGGCGAATGTTCCTTCCTTAGGCAATCGTCGTGATGCTCATTGCCTTCATTGCTTTGTCCATTCTCATGACATTTGTGTTCCTTCTGCGTAAAGGTTGATCTCAGACGTTAGTAGAAACCCGTTATTTGTTCGGCGCCTGTGCTTACTCTGACCGTTTTCTCTTCGTCTTCACTCACTCCAGTCTTCTCTCCAGTTGCCTCCCTTATATGTGCATATAGCGTCTGCCTTTTCACTTCCTCCTTGGGAGGTTCCGACGGTTCGTGTCTGTTCTTCCTTACTACCGTGCGCCAAATCTCTCCTACTTACGGCTGCTTCTCGCTCTCTTTTTCTTGATCGCTTCCAGTCGCATGTGCAATGCCGTCGTTGTTTATACAGATGGTTCTAAATCTTTTGACGGTGTTGGGTTCGCAGCCGCGTTCCCTGACAATGTTGTCCGAGGTCATTTGTTAGACTCGGCTAGTATTTTTACCTCCGAGTTGTATGCCATCCTCATAGCGCTTCTCTGTATTGCATATATGTCTCCTTCAGAGTTTGTGATCATTTCAGATTCCCTCAGCACTTTATGGGCCATTAAACAATTTGATTCCCCTCATCCATTGGTCCTTTGTATTCAACTTTGGTTGCGCCGTGTGACTAGCAAAAACAAAGATGTCGTTTTCTGTTGGGTCCCTGGACACATTGATGTGCATGGCAATGAACAGGCGGATGCTGCTGTGCTGTCAGCGGTACATGATCTTCCGGTTTTCTATGGAGGTATTCCATTCAGGGATTATTTTTACAGTCGTCTCTGCCTGTCTTCGCAGCCGTTGGCAACAGTGGTCAGACATGCACCATAACAAATTGCACTCTATTAAACTGCTTTTAGGTTTGTGGTCATCTTCATACCACTGCTGCCGTTCCCGAGAGACTACACTCTCCTGTCTCCGCTTCGGCCATACCCGCCTTTCCCATGTGTATCTCATGGAACGACGCCCTATTCCTCTCTGTGAGGTTTGTCGGATCCCTATTTCAGTTCTGCACTTGTGGATTGTCTGGTTTATCAACGAGCTCACAGGATTTACCTCCGACGCCGCCGCCCTACCGCTCTTACCTTATCTTCCCTTCTTGCAGACGGCCATGCCTTTGACTTACGACCACTTTTTGGCTTTTGTCAGCAAATGCTTTACTAGATAAACTTTGACGCATAACCCATATTGTTTCTTTCAGCTCTTTTGTACTCTTACCTCTGATCCCCTCTCCACCTAGCTGTTTATAGCCTCGGCACTATTTTCTGTTCTGCGGTGCTGCATTACACTTGTCGGTTTGGCGCACTATTATTTGATTATAATTAATTAATTTAAGTCTGTTTGAATCTTCCCAAAATTTTAATGTTGCTTACGACCCTGCTTCTAATTTTCCATCAAATGTTATTTCCAAATATTAAAACTCGTGAGATACACATTCAGTGTATCTCACATCTAGTACAGGGTAGGCTTCCCTTTTGTTCCCAGAACAACCTGAATTTTTCGTGGCATGGTTTAAACAAGGTGTTAAAAACATTCCTTAGAGATTCTGGACTATGTTGACATGATAGCATCTTGCAGTTTCTGCAGATCTGTCGGCTGCACATTCATGCTGCAAATCCCCCCTTCCACCATACCCAAAGGTTTAATTCAAATTCTCCCGTACCATTTTCCTGTCTCGCAGAAATCGCATTTATCAGCCAGGGGACTTTTTTTAATCTT
>NC_069494.1:20403038-20419758 GCF_026875155.1 Cherax quadricarinatus
CTGTGAGGTTTGTCGGATCCCTATTTCAGTTCTGCACTTGTGGATTGTCTGGTTTATCAACGAGCTCACAGGATTTACCTCCGACGCCGCCGCCCTACCGCTCTTACCTTATCTTCCCTTCTTGCAGACGGCCATGCCTTTGACTTACGACCACTTTTTGGCTTTTGTCAGCAAATGCTTTACTAGATAAACTTTGACGCATAACCCATAGTGTTTCTTTCAGCTCTTTTGTACTCTTACCTCTGATCCCCTCTCCACCTAGCTGTTTATAGCCTCGGCACTATTTTCTGTTCTGCGGTGCTGCATTACACTTGTCGGTTTGGCGCACTATTATTTGATTATAATTAATTAATTTAAGTCTGTTTGAATCTTCCCAAAATTTGAATGTTGCTTACGACCCTGCTTCTAATTTTCCATCAAATGTTATTTCCAAATATTAAAACTCGTGAGATACACATTCAGTGTATCTCACATCTAGTACTGGGTAGGCTTCCCTTTTGTTCCCAGAACAACCTGAATTTTTCGTGGCATGGTTTAAACAAGGTGTTAAAAACATTCCTTAGAGATTCTGGACTATGTTGACATGATAGCATCTTGCAGTTTCTGCAGATCTGTCGGCTGCACATTCATGCTGCAAATCCCCCGTTCCACCATATCCCAAAGGTTTACTTCAAATTCTCACCGTACCATTTGCCTGTCTCAGCAGAAATCGCGATTTATCAGACCAGGTGACTTTTTCTAATCTTCAGTTGTCAAGTTTTGGTAAGCTTGTGCCTCAGTTTCCTTTTCTTAAATGACTGGAGTGGATCCCGGTGTGATATTGTGATGCTGTAGCCCATCCACTTCAAGGTTTGACGTGTTGTGTTTTCAGAGATGCTGTTCTGAGTACCACTATTGTAATGCGTGGTTCAGTAAATTACTGCTGCCTTCCTGTTAGCCAGTCTGGCCATTCTCCTCTGACCTATTTCATTACCAAGGAGCTTTTGCCTGCTCAACTGGATATTATGTGTTTTTTTCACAACATTCTCTGTAAACTCTTCAAACTGTTGTGCGTGATAATCTCAGATCAGCAGTTTGAGGTACTCAACCCACCCCGTCGCGCACCAACAATCATTCCACGGTCGAAGTCATATAGATGACATTTCTTCCCCAGTCTAATGTTCGGTCGAAACAGCAATTGAACCTCTTGGCCATATCTTCATGCTTTTACGCATTGAAATGCTGCCACGTGATTGGCTAATTAGATAATTGCATTAAGCATTTATAAAGGTACATTTAATAAAGTGGCCATGAATGTATACCAGTTCTCAACCAGGAACACGATCAGTCATCAATTACTTCCACTCTTGAAAGACTACAAAATACAAGCAATGCGCTAATCAACACTGTTTGCATAGTGAAGACTTTATCACAGTTTTTTTCCTGGTTACCACAAGATTATGCAGATAATGTTACATAAAGTATCAACTTAAAATAATCCTTGAACAAAGTAATCCTGAAACTGTGTTAGACACAACAGAGCAGTTTTCAGAAAGTGATGAAGTTTG
The DNA here is from genome assembly GCF_026875155.1 of Cherax quadricarinatus. Taxonomy (NCBI): domain Eukaryota; kingdom Metazoa; phylum Arthropoda; class Malacostraca; order Decapoda; family Parastacidae; genus Cherax; species Cherax quadricarinatus. Next base: position 20,404,586 of record NC_069494.1, read on the forward strand.
CTATTTGTAAATGTTACGCGTCCACACCCTATGATATTAACACTCCTTAATCACTCGGAAATTTTCTTCTTGTCTGCGTATTACCATAATTATACAAACGTACTCAGTTTTTATTTTATATAAAGGATACAGCCCAGCCGTCCCATCGTAGGGGGGGGGGGGGGGGGGGGGGGGGGGGGGGGGGGGGGGGGGGAAAATAAAAACGATTATATCCTACGCTTTCATTAGAGGACAATCAGTGGAAATCATATGAATAAAATGTGAAATAAAGGCAAAACGACCGGAGAAAACGTGTTTCCCCCAGAAAACATAATTCCACCACCCAAAGACACGTCACTAGTGCCTTCAGTGTACAGAGATCAGTAAGAGGATACACACCAGAACAGTGTACTTATGGCGTTTTAGTTAATTACGTCACACAGAGGACTCTGATGAATATCTGGCTGTTTTCTGGATGAAAATCATTTTTGCTTGTTTTTTCACCTGTATCACCAGTACATGTTTTTTTTTTTTTTTACCAGATATTTGAACTGTTCTTATGTAATTGAACAATCAAAGTCTGGCGGTAAAAATTGTTTTAACAGCCCGTCTTGAGAAAGGGAATATATAGCCATCCTAACTAAACTGAAGAGAATGTTTTATTTCGAGCGAGAGAGGAATGAATGAATGAACGTGGGAATATGGAGTAAGAATGACGAAAAGAAACGAGGCAAAAAGCTAAATATACCACTACAAGAGAAAAAAATATTAAAGCAGATGGAACCAAAGCTCGGACCATATATGCTCAACTAGTGTGTGTGTGGACAATAACACACAACTTGTGTGTGGGTGGACAATAACACTCAACTTGTGTGTGGTGTGGACACTAACACCCAACTTGGTGTGTGTGGACAATAACACACAACTTTGTTGGGGGACATAACACTCAGCTTGTGTGTGAGTGGACAATAACACTCAACCCTTGTGTGTGTGTGGACAATAACACTCATCTTGTGTGTGTGTGGACAATAACACTCAACTTGTGTGGTGTGTGGACAATAACACTCAACTTGTGTGTGTGTGGGCAATAACACTCACTTGTGTGTGATGTGGACCATAACACTCAACTTGTGGTGTGTGGACATAACACTCAACTTGTTGTGTGTGGACATAAACACTCAACTTGTGTTGTGTGGACAATAACACTCAACTTGTGTGTGTTGGACAATAACACTCAACTTGTGTGTGAGTGGACTATAACACTCAACGTGTGTGTTTGTTGGACCAATACATCAGCTACTTTACACTCACCAACAGTGTAACGACTTGTCCAACAACGGACAAACTGGCTAATGGCTTTCCATGTTTATTATTTTGTGAGCATTTCCATAAAACTGTGTGGGATTTTGACTATTTGAAAATTATGTAGACTTGTCCATTGAAGTATATAAAGTATTAAGGCAGGTGTAGCCACGGAGGAAAGAGAAAAGACTGTGCACCTCCACTAAAATTTTGACGTGACAAGTATTGTAAACCACGGAACGGTGGGATTTAACCCTGGGCCAGTGGGTTTTAGCGCTCACTTCCCATGAGGTTTAAGCTCCCATTCGTGATTTGTCTAGCATTTGTGTTATTATGATTTCGTGAGTAGGTATATGTAAGCAGTCACTGAACAGTGTTTACAAGTATTAAATTAGAAAGACAATCAACGGCATCATTCAGTCCTGGTTCTTGCCGGAGAGAAAGAAAAAAAATACCAAACTCAAAGGTAAAAGAACGGAAATTTTAAATATGCTCACCTTTTTTATTTTTATTAACACGGTCTCGTCCGTGCTGTGATTGTTTTTATTTTTCATAAATAAATTAACCTGAAGAAAGAGGGTGGATTATATATAAGAAACACACACAGTAAAGTGAAGTCAGGTAAATGCGAGAAAAGTAGTGGGAGAAGGGCAGTCTTTGCTAGGGTTGGCAGGCCTATTACACTGCTTTTTCTGGTGTGATTGCCACGAGGGAGTAGTCTCATTTTCACGGAAGAGGACAACCGAGAGAAATAGAAATGTAGAATCAGAACTCATAAACGTATCTAACAATTTCAATCATAGCTTCGGCTTCTGCAATACAGTTGATCCTCTTCCAGGAAGCTTCTGGATCGTCTTTCCACGTAATTTTGTCAATTTTTTGCCAGCCGACGCAGTTTGTGCAACTAATATCCATAACGTGAACGTAGCGAAAGACTATATGGTGCACAGAAGTTCCCTATGAACTAGACCTTAAAAGGGTTAACATGAAAGACATCTTGATTTATATCTCCAATATTATATATGCAGATTAACAATAAATTATAGAATTACAAAAAACTTAAAACATACGAAATATCTTTTTTATAAACCATTTAAAAATTTTACAAATCTAAAGTTTAAATATAATTACCATATCCATAAATAACGTACAAGCTGGCGGATCTCATAACCACATTAAATTGGCTTCAGCTGGACGTAAAGACGCTGCGATTTTCAGCTTCCTGTCTGAGAACAACTGAACTACACTTATCAAAGATACCTCGCCGATAGGATAGTATGCGCAGCACCACTCAACTCGCAATTCTGATCGCGTTGGCTCACTCGCAGCGCAACTCACCCGCTTATTGAGTCTCGTGGCTCAGTGGTACGCACTCAATCTCACATTCTGTCCTAGTGCTCCCTAGTCCGCACACACCTTGATAAATTAGACACATGTGGCAACTCTTGGGTAATCTTTATTGCGGAAACTTTTCGCCACACAGTGGCTTCATCAGTCCCACCACAGGATAAACTTGAAGAACAGGAGTAGAAATGAGTTAATCAGTCCCTCAATCTTGAGTCGATTTGGTCAGTCCATCAATCTTGAATAGAATACCGGGCATATGTGTGGAGAAGCAGGTTATAAACCAGGCAGGAGAGGTGTAGCAGTCGTAGTTGTGTCCACATTTGTCTATTGTGGAAGTAGGTCGTGCCCAAGGGTTAGGCAAGCGAAGAATTCCACCTACGACTGCTGCACCTCTCCTGCCTACGGTTTATAAGCTGCTTCTCCGCACATATGCCGTATTCTATACAATAAGGCAGTACTGTTTTTGTTTTATCAAATCCATTAGCTAGTTGAACAAAGCACAGCTTTGTAGCAGAGACAAACAATCTCCCGGTGTTTTGTCTACAACAAGCACAGCTTTGTAAGCAGAGACAAGCAAGTCTCAGGTGTTTGTCTACAACAAGCACAGCTTTGTAAGCAGAGACAAGCAAGTCTCAGGTGTTTGTCCAACAACAAGCCACAGTCTTTTGTAGCAGAGACAAGCGAGACTCCGGTGATTATACAACAAGCACACCTTTGTTTAAGCATAGACAAGGTCTCAGGTGTTTTTCTACAAAAGCAACTTTGTAAGCAAGACAAGCAGGTCTCAGGTGTTTGTCTTGCAACAAGCGCAGTTTTTGTAAGCAGAGACAACAGGTCTCAGGATGTTCGACGACAACAAACACAGAATTGTAAAGCAGAGGACAGCCAAGTCTTAGGTTTTGTCTACAACAAGCACAAGGCTTTGTAAGTAGAGAGACAAGCAGTCCCAGGTTGTTTGTCTACAACTACACAGCTTTTGTAGCAGAGACCAAGCAGTCCCAGGTGTTTTGTTCTACAACAAGCACAAGCTTTGAGCAAGACAAGCAGGTCTCCAGGTATTTGTCTACAACAAGCACAGCTTTGTAAGCAGACACAACAGAGTCTCATGTGTTTTGCCTATAACAACAGCGACAGCTTGTAAGCAGACAAAGCAGGTTTCTCACATCTATGACGTTGTAAGTGTTTTGATTTCGCGTTTCATTTTGTTTGTTTGTAATTAACTTGAAGCAATAATATTCAAACCGAGAAATAGATAATATCAATAAATTCATATGAATCTTAATGCATGAAGCTATTTCATATAATAATATAAAATAGATTCACTTTAATAATATATTTAATATTTGTATTAGTTATGTTTCATAATATTTTTTGTTAATTTTTTTATTACCCTAATATATAAACTTAATTTTCCTTTTCCTCTTATATTATTTAATTTTGATTAAGTTTTATAATGGTTAAATTAACAGTTCATGATTATCTAAGTTGCAGTATATATTTTTGTTTGTTTTGTAATTAGAGTAAAAAGTTACATAGTAGTTTATTGCAACTTAAAACTTTTACTGGAGTTAACAGTAGTTATTGTACATACAACTTTCTACGAGTTAACAGAAGTTATTACACTTACAACATTACTACTGGATTTGACAGTAGTTTATTGCACTTACAACTTCCTACGGGATTGACAGTTAGTTATGCACTTACACTTTCTACTGGAGTTTGACAGTAGTAATTGCACTTTAAAACTTTCTACTAGAGTTTTGACAGTAGTTTATGTACTTTACAACTTTCTAAACTGTAGAAACAGTAGTTATTGCACTTACAACGTTTTACTGGAGTTGACAGTAGTATTGCACTTACAACATTTCTACTTGAGTTTTGACAGTAGTGTATTGCACTTACAACTTCCAACTGGAGTTGACAGTAGTTTTGCCTTACAACTTTCTACTGATTTGACAGTTATTATTGCACATACAACTTCCTATGGAGTTGACAGTAGTTATTGCACTTACAAAACTTCTACTGGAGTTGACAGTAGTTATTGCACTTACAACTTTCTCTGAGTTGACAGTAGTTAATGCACTTACACTTTCTATAAAGGGCATGTTTGGTAGCTGTAGAGCGGGTCGTTAAATGATATACTTCTTACGGAGGCTTCTTAGTTTATTGTTAAGTAGTGTGGTTAACACAGGCATGTGTGTTTGTGCCCATGGCCCCGGGCAGGGCGCATGCCACGAGAGAGAGCTGGAGTACTTGTGTCTTGATGCCAGGCCGCTGGTGTGAGTGAGGGTGTGCAAGTCCTGGGCATACTGAAGTGGCAAGGCCTATAGATGGGCAGCACTTGAGTGGCGCGAAAAATATGATCAAGCAGGCAGACAGCATGGGCTGTTCTGAGCAGACAGTACAGGCTGTGCTACAATTTCTGCTGAGTAGACGTAGTTATTGCACTTACAACTTTCTACTGGAGTTGACAGTAGTTTATTGCACTTACAACTTTCTGCTGGATTTTTGACATAGTTATTGCATCTATATATAACAACTTTCCTACTGGAGTTTGACGTAGTTATTGCACTTACAACTTTCTACTGGAGTTTGACGGTAGTTTTGCACTTACAACTTTCTCGGGAGTTTGACAGTAGTTATTGCACTACAACTTTCTACTGGAGTTGACAGTAGTTATTCACTTACAACTTCTGCTGGAGTTTGACAGTAGTTATTGCACTTACACATCTACTGAGTTGACAGTAGTTTATTGCACATACAACTTTCTGGCTGGATTGAACAGTAGTGATTGCACTTACAACCTTTCTTACTGGAGTTGACAGTAGTTTTATTGCACGTACAACTTTCTACTGATTGACAGTAAGTATTGGCACTTACAACTTTCTGACTGGAGTTGACGGAGTTTATTGCCCTTACAACTTTCTACTGGAGTTGACAGTAGTTATTGCACTTACAACTTTCTGCTGGAGTTGACAGTAGTTATTGCACTTACAACTTTCTGCTGGAGTTGACAGTAGTTATTGCACTTACAACTTTCTGCTGGAGTTGACAGTAGTTATTGCACTTACAACCTTCTACTGGAGTTGACAGTAGTTATTGCACTTACAACTTTCTACTGGAGTTGACAGTAGTTTATTGCACTTACAACTTCTACTGGAGTTGACAGTAGTTAATTGCATCTTACAACTTTCTAACTGGAGTTGACAGTAGTTAATTGCACTTACCACTTTCTGCTGGATTGACAGTAGTTATTGCACTACAACTTTCAGCTGGAGTTGAACAGTAGTTATTGCACATACAACCTTTCTACGAGTTGACAGAAGATATTGCACTACACTTTCAATGGAGTTGACTCAACTCCTCAAGTGCTCTATTGCAAAAAAATATTTTCATCATTTATTTTTTCATTAATCGGTGTTCAACTTAACTATCAAGGTTGGTTTATAAATCATATCAAAGGTCCCAGATTTTCTAACTAAATTACTTTCAAAACATCAGGTGATATTCATTAACGGAAGTTAATCTCTGTTACATTAACAAGGAGACTGATGGCCAGAGACGTGTGGCCAGGAGACGTGTTTGGCCAGAAGACTGTTGCCAGAAGACGTGTTGCGGCCAGAAGACGTGTTGGCTAGGAGAAGTGTTTGCCAGGAGACTGTCCCGGCCAGAGAGACGTGTTGGCCAGGAGACGTGTTGGCCAGAAAGACGTGTGGCCAGAAGACGTGTTGGCTAGGAACGTGTTGGCCAGGAGACGTGTCGGCCAAGAGACGTGTTGCCAGGAGACGTGTTGGCCAGGAGACGTGTCCGGCCAAGAGACGTGTTGGCGCAGAAGACGTGTTGCCAGGAGACGTGTACGGCCAGGAGACGTGTTGGCCAGAAGACGTGTTGCTAGGAGACGTTTTTGGCTAGGAGACGTGTTGGCTAGGAGACGTGTTTTGGCCAGGAGACGTGTTGGCCAAAGACGTGTTGGCCAAAGACGTGTTGCTAGGAGACTGTTTCGCAGGAGACGTGTTGCCAGGGACGTTGTTGGCCAGAAGACGTGTTGCCAGAAGACGTGTTGGCCTAGGAGACGTGTTGCCCAGGAGAACGTGTCGGCCAAGAGACGTGTTGGCCAGGAGCCGTGTTGGCCAGAAGCTTGTTGGCCAGGAGACTTGTTGGCCAGGAGACGTGTTTGGCCAGGAGACGTGTCGGCCATGAGACTGTTGGCCAGAAGACGTGTGGCCAGGAGACTTCGGCCAGGAGAACGTGTTGGCCAGAAGAGTGTTGGCTAGGGACGTTTTGGCTAGGAGACGTGTTGCTAAGGAGACGTGTCGGCCAGGAGACGTGTCGGCCAGGAGACGTGTCCGGCCAGAGACGTGTCGGCCAGGAGACGAGTCGCCAGGAGACGTTGCGGTCAGAGACTTGACGGTCCAGAGACGTGTCGGACAGGAGACGTGTCCGGTCAGGAGACGTGTCGGTCAGGAGACGTGGTTCCGGCCAGAGACTGACGGCCAGGAGAACCGTGTCGGCCGGGAGACGTGTCGGCCAGAGACGTGTCGGCCAGGAGACGTGTCGGCCAGGGAGAACGGTCCGGCAGGAGACGATGGTCGCCAGGAGACGTGTCGCCGCGAGAGGGGGGGGGGCGTGTCCGGCCAGGAGACGTGTCGCCAGGAGACGTGTCGGCCGGAAGAACTGTCGGCCAGGAGACGTGTCGGCCAGGAGACGTGTCGTCCGGAGACGTGTCGGCCAGAGACGTGTCGCCGAGACGTGTCGGCCAGGAGACGTTCGGCCAGGATACGTGTCGGCCAGGAGACGTGTCCGGCCGGGAGACTGACGGCCAGGAGACGTGTGCCATGAGACGAGTCGGCCAGGAGACGTGTCGCCAGGAGACGTGTCCGGCCATTGAGACGTGTCGGCCAGGAGACGTGTCGGCCAGAGACGGTCGCCAGAGACCGTGTCGGCCTGGAGACGTGTCGGCCAGAGACTGTCGCCAGGAAAGGGACGTGTCCGGCCAGGAGACGTTCGGCCAGGAGACGTGTCGGCCGGAGACGTGTCGGCCAGGAGACGTGTCGGCCAGAGAGACGTGTCGCCGGGAGACGTGTCGGCCGGGAGACGTGTCGGCCAGGAGACGTGTCGTCCGGAGACGTGTCGGCCAGAGACGTGACTGCCCCGGAGACGTGTCGGCCAGGAGACGTGTCGGCCAGGAACGTGTCGGCCAGGAGACGTGTCGGCCGGGAGACGTGTTCGGCAGGAGACGTGTCGGCAGTATACGTGTCGGCCAGGAGACGTGTCGCCTGGAGACGTTCGGCCAGAGACGTTGTCGGCCAGGAGACGTGTCGGCCATGAGACGTGTCGGCCATAGACGTGTCGGCCTGGAGACGTGACCGGCCAGGAGACGTGGTCGGCCAGAGACGTGTCGGCCAGGAGACGTGTCAGGCCAGGAGACTTGTCGCCAGGAGGACTGTCGGCCAGGAACGTGTCGGCCAGGAGACGTGTCGGCCAGGAGAACGTGTCGGCCAGGAGACGTGATCGGCACAGGAGACGTGTCGACCAGGAAACGTGTCGGCCAGGAACGTGTCGACCAGGAGACGTGTCGGCCAGGCTGTAAGAATTGCCTGATAAAACTGTTTTTGTCACTAATGAGATCACCAAAATTGGAAGCGTTTTATAGAGAGTTTTTGGTTTTTATGTTTGTGATGGTCATCAATTATTCTGTCACTGAAGACATTTCTCATTATGAAGTTCATTTTAAATACTGTAACATGTATTTATTGAAAGGTTACATAATTATACCTTTGTATGTGTTTAAGATATTGTAACCAGAGTGGACAACCTAGTTGTGAGTTGTTTCTTAATACTAAAGTATTTTTTTAACGTATACCGATAATAACTTTCAAACTGTTTGGAAAAATACCTCTGTAACTTCCTTGTACACTGAACCACAGTGACTTCAGTCCTCAGGAGGAAACCTAAAGAAATTGCCGTAGCTACTGAACAATAGTGACCAGGTCCGACTGAAGGAAACCTAAGAAACTGCCGTAGCTACTGAACCATAGTGACTTCAGTCCTGCTGGAGGGAAACCTAAGAAACTGCCGTAGCTACTGAACCATAGTGACTTCAGTCCCACTGGAAGGAAACCTAAGAAACTGCCGTAGCTACTGAACCATAGTGACTTCAGTCCCACTGGAAGGGAAACCTAAGAAACTGCCGTAGCTACTGAACCATAGTGACTTCAGTCCCACTGGAAGGAATCCTAAGAACTGCCGTAGCTACTGAACCCTAGTGACTTCAGTCCCACTGGAAGGAACCTAAGAAACGCCGTAGCTCTGAACCATAGTGACTTCCGTCCCACTGAAGGAAACTAAGAAACTGCCGTAGCTACTGAATCATAGTGACTTCAGTCCCACTGGAAGGAAACCATAAAACTGCCGTAGATACTGAATCTTAGTGACTTCCAGTCTCACTGGAAGGAAACCTAAGAACCTGCCGTAGCTACGAACCATAGAGACTTCAGTCCACTGGGAAAGGAAACCTAAGAAACAGCCGAGCTACTGAACCATAGGACTTCAGTCCCACTGGAAGGAAACTAAAAACACAGGCCGTAGCTACTGAATCATAGTGACTTCAGTCCTGCTGAGGAAACCTAAGAAAATGCCGTACTATGACCCATAGTGACTTCAGTCCCACTGGAAGGAAACCTAAGAAACTGCCGTAGCTACTGAACCATAGTGACTTCAGTCCCACTGGAAGGAAACCTAAGAAACTGCCGTAGCTACTGAATCATAGTGACTTCAGTCCTGCTGGAGGGAAACCTAAGAAACTGCCGTAGCTACTGAACCATAGTGCATCAGTCCCCCACTGGAAGGAAACCTAAAAACCAGCCGTAGCTACTTGAACCATAGTGACTTCAGTCCCACTGGAAGGAAACCTAAGAAACTGCCGTAGCTACTGAACCATAGTGACTTCAGTCCCACTGGAAGGAAACCTAAGAAACTGCCGTAGCTACTGAACCATAGTGACTACAGTCCCACTGGAAGAAACCTAAGAAACTGCCGTAGCTACGTGAAACCATAGTTGACTTATCCCACTGGAAGGAAACCTAAGAAACTGCCGTAGCTACTGAACCATAGTGACTTCAGTCCCACTGGAAGGAAACCTAAGAAACTGCCGTAGCTACTGAACCATAGTGACTTCAGTCCCACTGGAAGGAAACCTAAAAACTGCCAGTACTACTGAACCATAGTGACTCCAGTCCACTGGAAAGGAACCTAAGAAACTGCCGTAGCTCGGAACCATATGACTTCAGTCCCCACTGGAAGGAAACCTAAGAAACTGCCGTAGCTACTGAACCATAGTGACTTCAGGCACTTGGATGGAAACCTAAGAACCTGCCGTAGCCACTGAACCATAGTGACTTCAGTCCCACTGGAAGGAAACCTAAGAAACTGCCGTAGCTACTGAACCATAGTGACTTCAGTCCCACTGGAAGGAAACCTAAGAAACTGCCGTAGCTACTGAACCATAGTGACTTCAGTAGTGCTGTAAGGAAAGCCCCCCACCTAAGAATCGTGCGTAGCTACTGAAACCATAGTGACTTCAGTCCCACTGGAAGGAAACCTAAGAAACTGCCGTAGGCTACTGAACCATATGCTTCATCCTACTGGAAGAAAACCAAAGAAACTGCCGTAGCTACTGAACATAGTGAGCATCAGTCCCACTGGAAGGAAAACCTTATGAAAACCTGCTGTAGCTACAGAACCATAGTGACTTCAGTATTGGCTGGAAGGAAACCAAGAAACTGCCGTAGCTACTGAACCATAGTGACTTCAGTCCCACTGGAAGGAAACCTAAGAAACTGCCGTAGCTACTGAACCATAGTGACTTCAGTCCCACTGGAGGGAAACCTAAGAAACTGCCGTAGCTACTGAACCAAGTGACTTCATCCCATGGAAGGAAACCTAGGCAACTGCCTAGCTACAGAACCATAGTGACTTCCAGTCCCCACTTAAGGAAACCTAAGAAACAGCCGTAGCTACTGAAACCATAGTGGACTTCAGTAGTGCTGGAAGGAAAACCTAAGACACTGCCGGGCCACTGACCAAGTGCTTCATTCCCACGGATGGAAACATAAGAAACTGCCGTAGCTACTTAAGCATGACAAAAGTTTACGTTTGCATAATAGGTTGTAGCATATCACTGCATATTTATCGCTGGTAACAGACAAGAATACATTAGTGGAAGATGTTTAAGTGAATGTGTTGGAAATGTTGAGTGATGCAAAACAATTGCTTTTGGAGAGACATAAATCAGTGTGGGAGACACTGTTGAGTAGACGCACTGGGAAAGTTGAAAGTGTTCGGTGAATATAGGCAAGTAGAAACTTTAGCTTACCTCAAGGGATACAGCAAGAATAAATAAACAAGAACGCTAAAGATATACACAAATGGGTACAGCAAAAGCAAGAAGAGTACATTAGAGAACGCTTAAGTACAGTCAGGATAAAGTGACCTTTAAGACAGCTTGTCAGCACACCAGTACAGTATAAATAAGAACAGTACATAGCATAAAACAAGTACAGTAACATAAAACAGAACAGTAACATAAAACAGTAACAGTAACTAAAAAAGTACAGTAACATAAAACAGCACAGTAACATAAAACAGTACAGTAACATTAAACGTACAGTAACATAAAACAGTACAGTAACATAAAACAGTAACAGTAACATAAAACAGTTACATTAACATAAAACAGCACAGTACATAAAACAGTACAGTAACATAAAACATTAACAGTAACATAAAACAGTACAGTAAACATAAAACCTACATAACATAAAACAGTACAGAACATAAAACAGTACAGTAACATAAAACAGTACAGTAAACAAAAAACAGCACAGTAACATAAAACAGTACAGTAACATAAAACAGTACAGTAACATAAAACAGTACAGTAACATAAAACAGTACAGTAACATAAAACAGTACAGTAACATAAAACAGTACAGTAACAAATAAGAACAGTACAGTAACATAAAACAGTACATACATAAAACAGTACAGTACATAAAACAGTAACAGTAACAAATAAAGAACAGTACAGTAACATAAAAACAGTACAGTAACATAAAACAGCACAGTAACATAAAACAGTACAGTAACATAAAACATAAAGTAAACATAAAACAGTACAATAACATAAGACAGTACAGTAACATAAAACAGTACAGTAACAAATTAGAACAGTAACAGTAACATAAAGCCAACAGCACAGTAACATAAAACAGCACAGTAACATAAAACAGCACAGTAACATAAAACAGCACAGTAACATAAAACAGCACAGTAACATAAAACAGTACAGTAACATAAAACAGTACAGTAACATAAAACAGTACAGTAACATAAAACAGTACAGTAACATAAAACAGTACAGTAACATAAAACAGTACAGTAACATAAAACAGTACAGTAACATAAAACAGTACAGTAACATAAAACAGTACAGTAACATAAAACAGTAAGAGTAACAAATAAGAACAGTACAGTAACATAAAACAGTACAGTAACATAAAACAGTACAGTAACATAAAACAGTACAGTAACATAAAACAGTACAGTAACATAAAACAGTACAGTAACATTAAACATACCGAACATAAAACAGCACAGTAACATTAAAACATACAGTAACATAAAACAGTACAGTAAACACCTAAAACATACAGTAACAAAAACATACAGTATCATAACACACAGTAACATAAAACCATTCAGTAACATAAAACAGTACAGTAACATAAAACAGCACAGTAAAGCAAAAAACCGTGACAGATAACATAAAACAGCAACAGTAAACATAAAACAGTACAGTAACATAAAACAGAACAGTAACATAAAACATACAGTACAAATAAGAACAGTACAGTAAACCCCATAAAACAGTACAGTAACATACAAACAGTACAGTAACAATAACAGTACATAACAAATAAGAACGATTACAGTAACAAAAAATCATAGAGTAAACATAAAACAGTACCGCAACATAAAACAGTACAGTAACATAAAACACCAGTAACCTAAAACAGTACAGTAACATAAATACAGTACAGTAACATAAAATCAGTACAGTAACAAATAAGAACATTACAGTTAACATAAAACAGTACAGTAAACATAATACAGTACAGTAACATAAACAGTACAGTAACATAAAACAGCACAGTAAAATAAAACAGTACAGTAACATAAAACATCACAAGTAACATAAAACAAGCACAGTACATAAAACAGAGGAAAGACAGAGTGAACAGAGGGGTGGAGGAGTGGCAGTGCTCATGAAAAATTCAATGGGAGTTTGACGAGCTGGAGAGGGAGACAGAGGAAGCAAGAGTTACATAATACAGCACGTTAGTCGGAGGTCCTAAGGATGTAATTGCAGTGATGCATAACCCACCACAGAACAGCAGGATGCCAAAGCAAACTATGATGAAGCAACAGAGCAATGCTGAAACACTGACTGAAATTGTAAGAAGGGCTTCATGTTGAAACAGGGCAAAGCTGGAGTCACATGAGGCCCAAAACCGTGTAGGCCGAAGATGGAGGTAGTACTGGAAAACCTCATGTACCAACATGTAAAGGACTCTAGCTAAAGAAGGAGTGGCAATATGTTGAAGAATAAGTTTATGGCAGGAAAAAGAGGGGAATATAAAGTGATTAAATATGGGTTGATTGAAAAGTAGGCTAAAGTAAGTGTTTAATGCACCTGGTGAAGAGAGAATGTACGAGATTTTGGAAATCTGATTGAGTGCGTGGAGAGTTGTGAACCAAGTGAGAGAGTACGGGTGTTGGGGATCTCAATGCAAAAGTGATAAAAAAGTTTGGAGGGAGTAAACAGGTAAATTTGGGGTGATTGGGGCAATAAAATGGGAAGCCTATAATTCAGCTATGTGTATAAGAGGTTTGTAAGAAAGTAAATACATATTTTTATGAAAAAGAAGATAAATAAGGCATACTAGGTATTATGTAGCACGTAATGAATGTAGTTTGTTAGATTGTTATTGGTGGATAAAAGGTTGATGGTTAGGCTCCAGGATGTAACATGGATTATAGAGGTGCAACGGATACATCTTTATCATTGTAATGTAGCTACAGTTAGAGTAAAGAGGTAGATGGGAACGAAAGGAAAACGGCAAACAGTAAGAGAGAGGTAAAAATTATAAACTAAGGAGGAGGAGAGGAGGGTGAGAATACAAGCACTTATTGGCAGAAAGGTGGACCATTGCAACTATAGTAGTGGGGGGGTTGAAGAGGTTGGAATAGTTTCAAATGCAGTATTAGAATGTGAGGCAGAAGTTTGTAGTATAGGAGGGTGGGCAGGAGAAAGACGAGTGATTGGGGAATGATGAAGTAAAGGGAGTGAAAAACGAGAAAAACGATAGCTTATGCTAGGCTTTTACAAAAGTGGAATCTTAAAAGAAGAGCAGAGTATATGGAGAGTAAAGAGTGGTGAAGAGAGTGGTGAGAGGTGCAAAAGGAGAGCAAAGATAGAGTGGGAGATACACTGACAAGAACTTTTGCTGAAAATAAGAAAAAATCTTGGAGTAATGTGCAAGTTAAGAAAATCTGGGAGAACGACTGGATTTGTCAGTTAATAACAGAGTAATGGAGTTAGTAGATGGGGAACTGGAGGGTATTAAGGTAGATGGCGGGAATATTTTGAGGAACTTTTAATGTCGATTTAAGAAAGGGAGGCTGTAATTTTATGCTCTGGCCAGGAGGTATAACATCTTTTAGGAGTGAAGAAGAGCGGGTGTGAGTTTTGGGGGAGGTGCGTGAGGCATTACGTAGAATGAAAGGGGGTAAAGCGTTGGAACTGACGGGATCATGACAGAAATGTTTAAAAGCAGGTTGAAGTGGATGGTATTTTTGTTTAATAACTGTATGAAAAGGGGAAGGTACCTAGGGGTTAGCAGAGAGCATATATAAACTTCTTATATAAAGGGAAGGGGGACAAAAGAGATTGTAAAAATTATAGGGGAATAAATTTACTGAGTATACTAGGTAACTGCCATAAAGTTAAATTGAAAGATTATAAGTAATACGAGGTGGAGCACAGCAAAGGTTAATGGGGGGGGATTTGTAACAGGTGTTTAAAGGGGGCTATTAGAACAGTTTTAATAAATAGGAAGTTTTAAATTGTTTATGGATTTAGGAAGGCATGTGATAAGAATAAGGAGCAATTTGGGGATGTTGCAAGTTGGGAATAGGATAGTTACTAAAATCTGTAAAAAATTTATGAGGGGTGAGGCTCAGGTTAGGGGGTGTAAGAAGGGGGGATTAAATTTTCCCCCGGGAAAGGGCTTAGACAGGGGTGTGTAATGTATCATGGTTATTTAATTAAATTTTTAAATGGGGGGTAAAAGAAGAAAAGCTAGGGTTGGAGGAGGGGGATTAAAAATTTTGGGGGAACAAATCAAAAAGGAAGGTACAGTTTTTGCTGATAACGTTATCATGGGAGATTCTAAAAAAAATTGCAAAGGCAATGGATGGTTTTG
>NC_069494.1:20420258-20457296 GCF_026875155.1 Cherax quadricarinatus
ATTTTTTTCTTTGGGGTTACCCTTCCCTAAATTTTCAAATTTTTTAGCCGGTATATTTACCTCGGTTGTATGCCATCCTCATAGCGCTTTCTGTATTGCATTATTCCTTCAGAGTTTGTGATCATTTCAGATTCCCTCAGCACTTTATGGGCCATTAAACAATTTGATTCCCCTCATCCATTGGTCCTTTGTATTCAACTTTGGTTGCGCCGTGTGACTAGCAAAAACAAAGATGTCGTTTTCTGTTGGGTCCCTGGACACATTGATGTGCATGGCAATGAACAGGCGGATGCTGCTGTGCTGTCAGCGGTACATGATCTTCCGGTTTTCTATGGAGGTATTCCATTCAGGGATTATTTTTACAGTCGTCTCTGCCTGTCTTCGCAGCCGTTGGCAACAGTGGTCAGACATGCACCATAACAAATTGCACTGCTTTTAGGTTTGTGGTCATCTTCATACCACTGCTGCCGTTCCCGAGAGACTACACTCTCCTGTCTCCGCTTCGGCCATACCCGGCTTTCCCATGTGTATCTCATGGAACGACGCCCTATTCCTCTCTGTGAGGTTAGTCGGATCCCTATTTCAGTTCTGCACTTGTGGATTGTCTGGTTTATCAACGAGCTCACAGGATTTACCTCCGACGCCGCCGCCCTACCGCTCTTACCTTATCTTCCCTTCTTGCAGACGGCCATGCCTTTGACTTACGACCACTTTTGCTTTTGTCAGCAAATGCTTTACTAGATAAACTTTGACGCATACCCATAGTGTTTCTTTCATCTCTTTTGTACTTTACTCTGTCCCCTCATCACTAGCTGTTATGCCTCGGCACTATTTTCTGTTCTGGGTGCTGCATACCACTTGTCGGTTTGGCGCACTTTTATTTGATTTATTATTTAATTTAGTCTGTTTGAATCTTCCCAAAATTTTAATGTTTGGCTAGACCCTGCTTCTAAGTTTTCCACAAATGTTATTTCTAATATAATTACTCGTGATATCACAATTCAGTGTATCTCAATTCTAGTACTGGGTAGGCTTCCCTTTTGTTCCCAGAACAACCTGAATTTTTCGTGGCATGGTTTAAACAAGGTGTTAAAACATTCCTTAGAGATTCTGGACTATGTTGACATGATAGCATCTTGCAGTTTCTGCAGATCTGTCGGCTGCACATTCATGCTGCAAATCCCCCGTTCCACCATATCCCAAAGGTTTACTTCAAATTCTCGCCGTACCATTTGCCTGTCTCAGCAGAAATCGCGATTTATCAGACCAGGTGACTTTTTCTAATCTTCAGTTGTCAAGTTTTGGTAAGCTTGTGCCTCAGTTTCCTTTTCTTAAATGACTGGAGTGGATCCCGGTGTGATATTGTGATGCTGTAGCCCATCCACTTCAAGGTTTGACGTGTTGTGTTTTCAGAGATGCTGTTCTGAGTACCACTATTGTAATGCGTGGTTCAGTAAATTACTGCTGCCTTCCTGTTAGCCAGTCTGGCCATTCTTCTCTGACCTATTTCATTACCAAGGAGCTTTTGCCTGCTCAACAGGATATTATGTGTTTTTTTCACAACATTCTCTGTAAACTCTTCAAACTGTTGTGCGTGATAATCTCAGATCAGCAGTTTGAGGTACTCAACCCACCCCGTCGCGCACCAACAATCATTCCACGGTCGAAGTCATGTAGATGACATTTCTTCCCCAGTCTAATGTTCGGTCGAAACAGCAATTGAACCTCTTGGCCATATCTTCATGCTTTTACGCATTGAAATGCTGCCACGTGATTGGCTAATTAGATAATTGCATTAAGCATTTATAAAGGTACATTTAATAAAGTGGCCATGAATGTATACCAGTTCTCAACCAGGAACACGATCAGTCATCAATTACTTCCACTCTTGAAAGATACAAATACATGCAATGCGCTAATCAACACTGTTTGCCATAGTGAAGACTTTATCATCGGTCCTGGTTACCACAAGATTATGCAGATAATGTTACATAAAGTAGTCAACTTTAAAATAATCCTTGACAAAAGTAATCCTGAGAACTGTATTAGACACAACAGACAGTTTTCAGAAAGTGATGAAGTTTGCTATTGTAAATGTACGCGTCCACACCCTATGATGTTAACACTCTTAATCACTCGGAAATTTTCTTCATGTTCTGCGTATACCATAATTATACAACGTACTCTGTTTTATTTTATATAAGGTGGAAGCCCAGCCGTCGCATCGTACGATTTTATCTAAGCTTTTCATTAGAGGACAATCAGTGGAAATCATATGATTAAAATGTGAAATAAAGGCAAAACGTCAGGAGAAAACTGTGTTTCCCCAGAAAACATAATACCACCACCCAAAGAGCACGTCACTAGTGCCTTCAGTGTACAGAGATCAGTAACAGGATACACACCAGTACAGTGTACTTATGCGTTTTAGTTATTACCTCTCAACACAGTGGAGGAACTTGATGAATATATGGCTGTTTTATGGACGAATCGTTTCTTGTTTTTTCTCCGGTATCACCAGTACATGTTTTTTTTTTACGATTTTTGGACTGTCTCTTACGTTATTTAACTTTCTAAAGTTCTGGGCGGTTAAAATTGTTTTTTTACAGACTCCGTCTGTGAGAAAGGGAATATATAGCCAATCCTACAAATCTGAAAGAAATGTTTTATTCGAAGCGACGTGAGAGAATGAGATGAACGAACGAGGGAATATGGAGATAAGGATTGACTAAGAAAAGAGCAGAAAAGCTAAAATAGACCTACTACAAGAGAAAAAAAATATTATTAGAAGCAGAATGAACCAAGCTCGACCATAATGCTCAACTTGTGTGTGTGTGGTCATTACACTCAATTGTGTGTGTGTGGACAATAACACTAATCTTGTGGTGTGTGTGGACAATAACACTAACTTGTGTAGTGTTGTGGACAAATAACACTCAACTTTGAGTGTGTTTGCGACATAACACTCAACTTGTGTGTGTTGGACAATAAAAAAACAATCAACTTGTGTGTGTGTGGGACATTTACTCTCAATTAGTGTGTGTGTGGACAATATCACTCAAATTGTGTGTGTGTGGACAATAACACTCAACTTGTTGTGTCGTGGTGGACAATAACACTCAAATTGTGTGTGTATGGTCAATAACATCAACTTGTGTGTGTGTGGACCAATAAAAATCAAACTTGGGTGTGTATGGACAATAACAACTCAACTTGGTGTGTGTGGACAATAACACTCAACTTTGTGTGTGTATGGGACAATAACACTCAACTTGTGTGTGTGTGGACATTTACACCATCTTGTGTGGTATGGAACAATAAACCAACTAAACTTCGTGTGTGTGTGGACAATAATACCTCAACTTGTGTAGTGTGTGGACAATAACACTCAAACTTCTGTGTGTATGGACATATAACACTCAAATGTTGTGTGTTATATGGAACCAATAACACTCAACTTGTGTGTGTGTGGCCAATAACCTCATATGTGTGTGTGTGGACAATAACACTCAACTTGCTCGTGTGTGTGGACTATAACACTAAATATTGTTTGTGTGTGTGGACAATACCATCAACTATTGTGTGTGTGTGGGGAACAAATAACAATCATCTTGTGTGTGGGTGGACAATAACACTCAACTTGTGTGTGTGTGGACAATTATCATCTCTACTTGTGTGTGTGTGTGGACATTCAAAACTCTTACCTTGTGTGTGTGTGGACATAACACTTCAACTTGTGTGTGGTAGTGGACAATAACATCTACTTGTGTTGTGTGTGGACAATAACACATTAAACTTGTGTGTGTGTGGACAATAACATCAACTTGTGTGTGTGTGGACAATAACACTCAATTGTGTGTGTGTGGACAATAAACAACTCAACTTGTGTGTGTGTGGTCAATAACTCTCTACTTGTGTGTGTGTGGACAATAACGCTAAACTTGTGTGTGTGTGGACAATATAACTCTACTTGTGTGTAGTGTGGCCAATAACACTTCAACTTGTGGGTGTGTGGGGACATATCACTCAATTGTGTGTGTGTGGTACATTAACACTCAACTTGTGTGTGTGTGGACAATAACACTCTTATTGTGATGTGTATGTGGACAATAACATCTCATTGTGTGTGTGTGGACATTAACACTCAACTTTGTGTGATGTGTGGACAAATAACATCTCACTTGTGTGTGTGTGGACAATAACACTCAATTGTGTGTGCGGTGGACAATAACACTCACTTGTGTGTGTGTGGACTATAACATCATCTATGTCTGTTGTGTGGTCAATAAACACTAAACTTGTGTGTGTGTGGACAATATACTACCCGTAACTGTGTGTGTTGTGGACTATATCACTCAACTTGTGTGTGTGTGGACAATAACACTCAAATTGAGATCGTGTGTGGTCTTTAACAACTTTTCCAACTTGTGTTATGTGTGTGGACCAATAAACACACTAACTTGTGTCGATGGTGGACTATTAAACACTAATCGTGTGTGTGTGTGGACAATATACACTCACTTGTGTTGTGTGTGGACAATAACACTCAATTGTGTTGTGTGTGGACAATAACACTCAAACTTGTGTGTGTGTCGGGACAATAACAATCAACTTGTGTGTGTGTGGACAATAACAACTCAACTTGTGTGTAGTGTGGACACAATAACACTCAACTGTCGTAATTAGTGTGTGTTGTGGACAATAACACTCAACTTGTGTGGGTGTGGACATTAACACTCAACTTGTGTGTGTTGTGGGACAATTATACTCAACTTGTGTGTGTGTGGACTATAACAATCAACTTGTGTGTGTGTGGACAATAATCACTAAACTGTGTGTGTGTGGACTATAAACACTTCAACTTGTGTGTGTTGTGGACAATTAACACTCAATTGTGTGTGTGTGGACATTAAACACTCAACTTGTGGTGAGTGGGGACAATAACAATCACATTGTGTGTGTTGGGGAATATTAAACTCAATTGTGTGTGTGTGGACAATAAACTCTCAACTTGTGAATTGTACTGTGTGGACCAATAACACTCATTTGTGAGTGGGTGTGGACATAACACTCAACTTGGGTGTGTGTGGACCAATAACACTAAACATTGTGTGTGTGTGGACAATAACACTCAATTGTGTGTGTGTGGACAATAAACACTCTACTTGTGTGGGTAGTGGACAATATCACTCAACTTGTGTGTGTGGTGGGATCACTAAACACTCAAAATTGTGGTGTGTGGACTATAATACACTCAACTTGTGTGTCTTGTGTGGTCAATAACATCAATTGTGTGTGTGTGGACAATATACACTCAACTTGTTGTGCTGTGGACATTTATACACTTCAACATGTGTGTGTGTGGGACAATAAACACTCATCTGTGTGTGTGTGGGACTTTAAACTAATACTACTTTATCATTTTCAACTCACCAACAGTGTACTGGACAGGTCCAACCCCCGGACACTGGCTTTAATGGCTTTCATGTTTATTATTTTGTGAGCTTTTCCATAAAAATGTGTGGGTTTTTGATATGTGAAAAATATGTAGAATTGTCATGAAGTAATTTAATTGTATTAAGGCAGTGTAGCCTCGGAGTGCGGGAAAAAAAAAAAAGAGCAAGACTGTGCACCTCACTAAAATTTTTGACGTGACAAGCGTATGTAAACCTCGGAATCGAGGTGGGGATTGAACCATGGCCAGTGGGGTTTCACGCGATCAAGTCCCATTGAGTTTTAAGCTCCATGTCGTGTATTTGCTAGCATTTGTGTTATTATGATTTCGTGAGTAGGTATATGTTTGCAGTCACGGCCAGTGTCTGACATGTATTAATTTGAAACACATTTCAAACCGGTATCATTCAGTCCCTGTTTTTTTGGACGGAGAGAAAGAAAAATAATACAAACTCAAAGGTTAAAGAAACGGAATTAAATTTATTATGCGCACCTCTTATTAACGACGTCTCGTCGTGCTGTGATTGTTTTTATTTCATAAATATATTAACTGAGAAAAGAGGGTGAATGAGTATATATAAGAAAATACACAGTAAAGTGAAGTCAGGTTAAATGCGAGAATAGTAGTGGGAGAGGTAAGTCTTGCTTGGGTTGGCAGGCAATTACACTGCTTTTCTGGGGTGATTGCCACGAGGAGTAGTTCATTTTACGGAAGAGGACACCCAGAGAAATAGAATCGTTAGAATCAGAACTCATAAACGGTATATAACAATTTCAATCATAGCTTCGGCTTCTTTCACACGTTGATCCTCTTACAGGAAGCTTCTGAGATCGCCCCCCCTCTTTCCACGTATTTTTGTCGATTTTGCTGCAGACGCAGTTTGTGCACTATTATCCACATAACGTGATACGGTAGACGAATAGTCATATATGGATGCACAGAAAGTCCCTAATGAACTAGACCTTTAAAAGGGTTAACATGAAGACACTTGATTTATATCTCCAATATCATTATTCAGAGTAAACAATAATTACAAGAATTACAAAAAACTTAAAACAATACTGAAATATATGTGATTTTATAAACCTATTTAAAATTTTACAGGTTCAATAAAGTTTAAAATAAATTAACCATATCATTAAATAACCCTAAAAGCTGGCGGATCTATAACCACATTATATAGGCTTCATGCTGGACGGTATAGACAGCTCTGCGATTTTCAGCTTCCTGTTGAAGATAAAACTGGACTAACTCTTTCAAGTTTTATCGCCGATAGGATAGTCTTTTGGCAGGCACACATCAATGCTTTCTGAGTCTCGTGGCTCACCTCGCGGCACTCACCCGCAAATTGGAGGTCTCGTGGATCAGTCGGTAGCGACCTCATCTCTCATTTCTGTTTGTGGCTCATAGTTCCGCACTCACCTGATAAATTAGACAACATGTGCAACTCTTAGGGTCATCTTTATTGAGGTAACTTTTCGCCACACAAGTGGCTTCATCAGTCACACAGCAGAAACTTGATGTACAGGAGGAGAATGAGTTAATCAGTCCCCTCATCTTGAGTCGATGTGGTCAGTCCATCAATCTTGAATAGAATACGCATATGTGCGGGAAGCAGGTTATAATACAGTAGGCAGGAGAGTGTAGCAGTCGTAGGTGGTGTCACATTTGTCCATGTGGAAGTAGGTCGTGCCAAGGGCTTTGGGCAAGCGGAGAATTACCACCTACGACTGCTGCTAATCTCCTGCCTACGGTTTCATAAGCTGCTTATCCGCCCACATATGCCGTATCTATACAGTTAGATTACTGTTTTTGTTTCTCAATTCCATAAGCTAAGTGAACAAAGCACAGCTCTTGTAAGAGAGACATGCAAGTCTCGGTGTTTGTCTACAACAAACAGCTTTGTAAGCAGAGGCAAGCAAGTTCAGGTTGTTTGTCTAACAACTAGCAAGCTTTGTAAGCAGAGACAAGCGAGTCTCAGGTCGTTTTATAAAAACGCACACCTTTGTAGCAGAGACATGAGGTTCTCAGGTGTTTTTCTACAATAAGCACACCTTTGTAGCAGAGACAAGCAGGTCTCAGGTGTTTGTCTGCAACAAGAACTGCTTTGCTAAGCAGAGACAAGAGGTATCTGTTGTTCGGTCTACAACAAACACAGCTTTGTAAGCAGAGACAAGCAAGTCTCAGGTGTTTGTCTACAACAAGCACAGCTTTTGTATGCAAGAGAAATGCAGGGTCTTCTGGTGTTTTGTCTCAACAAAGGACAGCTTTGCTCAAGCAGACACAAGCAGCTGGTTATGTCCCGTGTTTGTCTACAACAAGCACAGCTTTGTAGCAGCACACAAGCTGGTTCAGTGTTTGTCTACAACAAGCACAGCTTTGTAAGAGGAGACAAGAGGTCTCAGGTGTTTGTCTACAACAAGGTACAGCTTTGTAAGAGACACAAGCAGAGTCTCAGGTGTTTGTTACAAACAAGCTCAGCTTTGTAAAGAAGCAACTAGCAGGTCTCAGGTGTTTGTCTAACAACACAAGGACAGCTTTGGTACGCAGAGACTAGAACGGTTCTCAGGTGTTGTCTTCATCAAGACACAGCTTTGTAAGCAGACACAAGCAGGTCTAGGTGTTTGTCTAAACCAAGCACAGCTTTTGTAAGCAGAAACAGCAAGTCTAAGGTGTTTGTCCTACAACAAGCACTGCTTTTGTAAGCAGAGACATAGCACGGTCTCAGGTGTTTTGTCTACAACAAGCAAGCTTTGTAGCAGACACAAGCAGCGTCTCAGGTGTTTGTCTACAAACAAGCACAGCTTTGTTATGCCAGCATACAAGCAGGTCTAGTGTGTTTGTCTACAACAAGCACAGCTTTGTAAGCAGCTACAAGCAGGTCCTCAGGTGTTTGTCTACCAAACAAGCACAGCTTTTTGTAAGCAGAGACAAGCAAAGGTCCTGGTGTTTGTTACAACAAGCACTGACTGTGTAAAGCAGACACAGCCAGTGTCCTGGTGTTTGGTCTAACAATCAAGCACAGCTTTGTAATGCTGCAACAAGCAGGTCTCAGGGTGTGTTTGTATACAACAAGGCACAGCCTTTGTAAGCAGAAAGGACAAGCAGGGGGTCCCTGGTGTTTGTCTTCAACAGCACAGGCTTTGTAAGCAGACACAAGCAGGTCCTGGTGTTTGTCTACAAAAAGCACAGCTTTGTATGCAGACACAAGCAGGTCCTGTGTTTGTCTCACAAGCACAGCTTTTGTAAGCAGCAACAAGCAGGTCTCCGGTGTTTGTCTACAATCCAAGCCACCAGCTTTGTAGCAGACACCAGCAGGACTCACATATATGACGTTGTGTTTTGTTTCGCGTTTCATTTTATTTATTTTGTAATTAAACCTTGAGGCAATAATTCAAACCGAGGTAATTGTAATATCAATATATTATTATTTATTCGCTGCAAATGCTGAATATATTCTTTTAATAAATCTAAAATATATTCACTTAATTTTATATTTAATATTTGTATTAGTTATGTTTAATAATTATTTTTGTTTATCCTTCTTTTGACTACCCGCCTTCTAGGATAAACTTAATTTCCTTTTCCTCTTATTTTTATCTTAAATTTCGTTAAGTTTTATATGTGTTAATTAAATTTTCATGATTATATATGTTGCCGTTATATATTTTTGTTGTGTTTTGTATTTAGAGTTAAAAGTGATTAGTAGTTATTGCACTTACAATTTCTACTGGAGGTTGACAGTGATATTGCACGTACAACTTTCTACTTGGTGTTGACAGTTGTATTGCGTCTTACAAATTTCTACTGGAGTTGACAGTAGTTATTTCTTCTTACACTTTCTACTGGATGTTGACAGTAGTTATTGCAATTAAACTTTCTTCACTGGTGTTGACAGTAGTTAGTGCTATTACTACTTTCTACCTGGAGGTGGACAGTAGTTATTGCAATTACAACTTATACTGGAGTTGACAGTAGTTATTGCACTTACAAACTTTCTACGGAAAGTTGACAGTAGTTATTGCACTTACAACTTTCTACTGGAGTTGCAGTAGTTTTGCACTTAAACTTTCTACTGGAGTTGACAGTAGTTATTGATTACAACTTTCTATGGAGTTGTCAGTAGTTTATTGCACTTACAACTTCTACTGGAGTTGACTGTTAGTTATTGCACTTACACTTTCTATGGAGTGACGTAGTATTGTACTTACAACTTTCTATGGAGTGACAGTAGTTATTGCACTTACAACTTTCTATGGAGTTGACAGTAGTTATTGCATTACATCTTTTACTGGATGTTGGACAAGTAGTTAGTGCAATTTACAAAACTTCCTCTGGAGTTGACATTTGTTATTGCATTACAAACTTTCTGATGGAGTTGACAGTAGTTATTGCACTTACAAACTTCCTACTGGAGTTGCAGTAGTTATTGCACTTACATCCTTTCTGCTGAGTTGACAGTAGTTATTGCACTTACAACTTGTACTGGTGTGACTGTAAGTTATTGCACTTACAACTTCTCTAACCCTGGATGTTAGACAGTAAGTTATATTTTACTTACAACTTTTCTCTGGAGTTGACAGTAGTTATTGCAAATTACAAAACTTTCTTGCTGGGATTTGACATTAGTTCATATGAACTTACAAACTTTCTACTGGAGTTGACAGTAGTTATTGCACTTACAACTTTCTGCTGGAGTTGACAGGAGTTATTGCACTTAAAACTTTTCTACTGGAGTTGACAGTAGGGTTACTGACTTCAACTTTTGCTGGACGTTGCAGTTAGTTATTGCACTTCAACTTTATTACTGGAAGTTGACAGTGTTATTGCACTTAACCTCTTTTGCTGGAGTTGACTCAACTCTTCAATGTGCTCTATTTGCAAAGATAATATTTCTGCGTTATTTTTTCATGAATCGTGTGTTCACTTAACTATCAAGGTTGGTTTATAAATCAGTATTTAAAAGGTACAGATTTTCTAACTAACATTTTCTCATACATAGTGACTATTCATTTAACGGAAGATCTTCTTTACATTAACAATGGAGACGTGTCGGCCAAGTGTCGTTGTTGGCAAGGAGACGTGTTGGCCAGAAGACGTGTTGGCCAAGGAGACGTGTTGCCCAGGAGGACGTGTTGGCCAGGAGGACGTGCGGCAAGGAGACGTGTTGGCTAGGAGCTGTGTGGTAAGGAGACGTGTTGGCTAGGAGATCGTGTTGCGATAGGAGAACGTGTTGGATAGGAGGACGTGTGGCTTAGGAGACGTGTTGGTAGGAGACGTGTTGGCTAGAGACGTGTTTGCCAGAGAGACGTGTTGGCCAGGATGACGTGTTTGGTTAGGCACTAGGAGACGTGGTTGGCTAGGAGCCGTGTTGCTAGGTACGTGTTGGCCAGGAGACGTGTCGATCAGGAGACGTGTTGGCCAGAAGAAGACGTGTTGCCATAAGACAGTTGGCCAGGAGACGTGTTGGCCAGGAGACGTGTTGGCCAGGAGACGTGTTGGCCAGAAGACGTGTTGGCTAGGGTAGACGTGTGGCCAGGGAGACGTGTCGGTTCAGGAGTTGTTGTAGGTCAGAGGGGAGAGTGTCGGTTCTTGGAGGTACGAGCCGTGTTTTCGGGTCAGGAAGTCCCGTGTCGGTCAGGAGACGTGGTCGAGTAAAGTCAGGAGACGTGTATGGGGCTGGTGACGTGTCTCGGACCTGAAGACGTGTTGGCCAGTAGACGTGATGGACAGGAGACGTGTCGGCCGGACACGTGTCGGCCAGGAGAAGTGTCGGCCAGGCTGTAAGTGCTCTGAAAATTTATAAATTGTTTTGTCACTAGATGTGAGATCCTACATAATTTGGAAAGCGTTTTTTTAGAGAGTTTTTCTTTTTTGTTCTGTGATAGTCAGCAAATTTTTTGTGTCACTGAAGACTTTTTATTTCTGATGATATTTTATTTAATTCGTGTGGACCGAACATTGTATTTACTGATAGGTTACTATAATTTTGCTTTTGATTGAATGTGTCGGAAGGATATTGTAACCAGGTGTACTTTCCTAGTTGTGAAGAAGTTGTTATTAATTCTAAAGTTATTTTTTTTGAACGTTATAACGTATAATAAATTCACTGTTGGGGAGAATAAAATACACTCTGAAATCTTCCGTTATTACTGAACCACAGTGACTTCAGTCCCTGGCTGGAGGGAAAACTAAGTATATTGCCATTTAGTACTGAACCATAGTGGTACTTCTGTAGTGCTTTGGGAAGGGAAAACCTAAGGATACTCAGTTATTTAGTTTATTTTTTTTTTTTGTTTAGTTACTGGACATTTCTTAGTGACTTTCAGTAATAGTGTGCTTTGGATGGGAAACCTAAATGAAACTGCCGTAGCTACTGAATTCATAGTGATTCAGTATTGCTGGAAGTGAAAACCTATAAATCTGCGGAGCTACTTCTTATACATGCATTGTACAAAAATGTTTCGTGTGCATTATAGGTTGTTGCATTTCACTGCATTTTTTTCGTGGTCAAACCAGAACAAGAAAGAATAACTGTTGTGGTAAATGCTGTTGTTAAGCTGGAATGTGTTGGGAATGTTGTGTGATGGGCCATAACAATTGATTGGAGAGACATAAATGTCAGTGTGGGAGACAATGTTGCAGTCAGAGCGCACTGGGAAGAAAGTTTTGATATATAGTGTTCGGTGAATTTGTTAGCCTGAGGTTAAGAAGAAGAAGGGAGAAGAGAAGAAGGAATCTTTAGTTTCCTCAAGCGGTTAAAGCTGTTATATAGACTAGAAAGCTTTTGATATTTATCAAAAGTGGGACTGCAAATATTTTTTTGATTGTTGTGGGTAAGGTGTATATCTTTTGTTTGGTGAGCAAGGATGATTGGGTTTTTGTGAAGCGTGGTCGGTATGTGGGGATGCTGATCATGGGAGTGTGTAGGGTTATTTGATGAGTTTCTTCAGGGGTTATGGATATGTTTTATGCGTATGGTTATTTTATTAAGTTATGGTTATGTTATATGGTATGGTTCTTTGGTTTTATGTTATGGTTAATGTTTATCTGGTATGGTTAATGTGTCTTTAATGGTTATGGTTATGTTTAAAGGTATGGTTATGTTGTTTTATGGTAATGGTTATGTTTTTATGGTCTGGTTGTGTATATGGTAATGGTTATGTTTTATGGTATGGTTATTTTGTTTTACACTGGTATGGTTATGTTTTATGATACTGCGGTTAAGTGATTTTTAAATGGGGGGGTATGGTTATGTTTTATGGTCTGGTTCTTGTTTTTTGGAATGGTTATGGTTTTATGGTATGGGTTCTTTTTTACAGTATCTGGATATGGTTGTTGTTATACTGCTCAGGTTAATCTTAAATCTGTACTGTTCATTTAACTGTTCAGTATTAAGTAAACTGTACATGTAACATTTAATTATGAAATACAGTCACAGTAAATAAAACAGTACAGAACATTAAAACAGTACAGGTAACACATTCAAACAGTAAGACATATATGAAATCTGTATAGCAAACTATCAGTATTGTTTTTTTTTAGAAAACAGTTTACTAATACTTTAAACAGTATTGTAACAGAAAACAAAACACAATGTAACAAAAGTTAAAAAATTAGTTTGTTGTTAATACAACAAAACAATAATGCTATATCATATAACTGGTTCTTGTAATATATCTAATTAATAACAATTAAAAACAGTATAGGGGCACTAAAAACAGTATACAACAGAAATAAAAAAAAGATTGTAACACATAAAACTTATATATTAAAACGTGTAAAGAGTACAGCAACCACAGAAATAGTAAAATAAAATATTAACATTATAATACAAGAGAAGTAAATCCAATATAACAATGTTTTGTTTACTGCAACACAGAAGCCCAGTACAGTAACACACAAGACCAGTACCGTAACACAGAAAGGACCAGTTACAGTAACCACAGGAAGACAGTACATTAACACAGATAATGAACAGTACTGTAACACAGAGACCAGTACAGTATCACACAAGAACCCAGTACACAGTAACACAGAAGTAGTCAAGTACAGTAACACAGATGACCAGTACAAATAAACACAGAAAGAACCAGTACAGTAACACACAAGACCAGTACAATAACACAGAAGTAAGAACAGTACAGTGACACAGAAGGACCCAAGTTACAGTACACAGAAAAGACCAGTTGTTTAAGTACGTTAACACACAGAAGACCAAGTACAGTACACAGCAAGACCAGAATTACAGTAACAAGAAAGACCAGTACAGCTAACCACAGAAGACCAGTACAGTAACACAGAAGAACAGTACTGTAACAATGATGAAACAGTACAGTAACACAGAAGGACCAGTACAGCAACACAGAAGACCCGTACCAGTAACCACAGAAGACCAGTACAGTGTAAACACAGAAGAACCCCCCAAGTACGTTAAATCAGATGAACTGTACAGTAACACAGAAGAACAGTACAGTAACACAGAAGACCTGTACAGCAACTACAGAATAACAATATAATACAAGAAGAAGTATAAATCAAAAATAACAATGTTGCCAAACCACACAAGGACAGTACAGTAACCACAGAAGAAGAACAGTACAGTACAACAAGACCAAGTACTGTTAAACACAGAAGACACAGTACAGTAACACAGAAGAACAGTACAGTTAAACACAGAAGACCAGTACAGTAACACAGAAGACCAGTACAGTAACACGAAGACCAGTACAGTAACACAGAAGACCAGCTACCAGTAACACAGAAGACAGTTCAGTCAACATCAGAAGACCAGTTCAGTAAACACGAAGAACAGTACAGTACACAGAAGATCAGTACAGTAACACAAGAAGACCAGTTACAGTAACACAGAAGAACAGTAGTAAAAAGAAGACAGTTACAGTAAACAGAAGACCAAGTAAATAACACAGAAGAAACAGTACAGTAACACAGAGACCAGTACAGTAACCAGAAGACAGTATCAGTACACAGAGACCAGTACAGTAACAAAGAAGACCAGTTTACAGTAACACAGATGACCAAGTTCAGTAACACAGAAAGCCAGCTACAGTAACACCAGAAGAAAAGTTAACAGTAACTCAGAAGAACGTACAGTAACACAGAGACAGACAGTAACACAGAAGGACCAGTACAATAACACAGAAAGAGCGTAACAGTAACACAGAGATCAGTACAGTAACACAGAAGAAAACTGTACCAGTAAACATCAGAAGACAGTACAGTAAAAAGAACAGAAGACCAGTACAGTAACACAGAAGGACCAGTACAGTAACAGGAAGACCAGTACGTAACACAGTCGACCAGTTACAGTAACACAGAAGGCCAGTAAAGTAACTGAAGACCAGTACAATACACAGAAGAAACAGTACAGTAACACAGAAAGAACAGTACAGTAACACAGAAGAACAGTACAGTACACAGAAGACCAGTACAGTAAAAAGAAGAACAGTACAGTAACACTGAAGACCAGTACAGTAATACAGAAGAACAGTTCTGTAACACAGAAGAACAGTACAGAACAATTAACACAGAAGAACAGCTACAGCACAATAACACAGAAGAACAGTAACAGCACATTAACACAGAAGGAAAACAGTACAGCCACAATAAACACAGAACAGATACAGCACAATAACACAGAAGAAACAGTACAGCACAATAAACCCCCCCCCCCCCCCCCCCCCCCCAAGAAGAACAGTACAGCACAATACACAGAAGAACAGTCAGCACCAATTAATAAGAAGACATTACGTATACACAGAAGAACATTACAAAGAGTATAACACCAGAAGAACGTACAGTTCAGCCACGCAGATGATCAGTTCAGTACAGTAAACCAGAAGGATAGTACAGTAACATTGAAGAAAGAGTTCAGTACAGTAAAAACAGTAGGAAATGTCATTGACACAGAAGACCAGTACAAGACAAAACCACAGAAGGACCAGTACACAACAATAAACAGAAGACAAATACAGTACAGTACTGAGAGACCAGTACAGTAAAACCAAAAGAACAGAACAGTAGCAATAACACAGAAGCCAGTTACAGTACATAACACAGAAGAACAGAGCAGTATACAGTAACCAAGAAGCCAAGTAAAGTTCAGTAAAACAGAAGGACCAGAAGTACAATAACCACAGAAGAGCAGTACATTACAAAACACGAAAAACTGCATAGTACATAACACAGAAGAAACTGTAAGAGTAACACATAATGAAAAATGCAGTACGGTTAACGGACAGAAGAACAGTACAGTGGAATCAGAAAAACAGTACAGTAACACAGGACAGGAACCAATACAGTTGCTCAGAAAACAGTACAACAACACAGAAGATGTGTTTCAGTACACAGAAGATCAATGCAATACAATTAACTAAAGAAGTTAAGGATAGTACAAATCCAGAGAAAACAAGTACAGTACAAAAACACAGAAGAGTGTTACGGTAACATACGAAGACCCAGTATAGTAACACAGAATAATAGTTCAATAACACAGAAAATTATAGTAAAACTGAATATCCCCCGTACAGTAGTAGCACAGATCTGCAGAACATTTACACAGAAGATCCGTTCCGATAACACTGAAGATCAGTTACATATCACAGAAAAAGGCTACCAGTAATATGGAAGAATAGTACTGTTACACAGATGTTCAGTACTATAAACTGATGAATTGTACAGTAAAACAGAAAGATAGGAAGAACAGTTCAGGTCACAGAAAGAACTGTACTTTCAGTAACACATGCACAGTCTGTTACAGTGACTCTGATGAACAGTACATTACCAGTAACAAGAAGAACAGTACAGTGAACAGAAGTACAGTCAGTACAGTATACACAGAAGTAATCAGTGATCAGTACCAACTGAGAAGCAGTCATTAAGTAACAAGAGAAGAAAACAGTACGGTACAGTAACAACAGAAGAACATTACAGTACAGATACAGTGGAGAACTGTACAGTACAGTTAAAACAGGAAGAACAATACAGTACAGAAGCATAGAAGTAGAAGTACAGTACAGTACAGTAACGCGGAGGAAGAAACAGTACAGTAACAAAGAAGAACAATACAATACACTTAATGCAGAATAAACTGTACAGTGATCAGAGGAAACAGTTACAATGAAACGTAGAAGAGCCAGTATAACAGAAGACCAGTCGCAGGAAAAAAGAAGAAACAGGGAAGTCAGTTGACACAGAAGAACAGTAAGGTAGGGGTATAGCGAGTATATGCCAATACTGGTGATGACCTTCTGGGATCTTTCTTAACAGCGACTGAAATATATCTCGTTGTTTTTAATGTTAACTTAGTGAGTGCATTATGTTCTTCTCGTTACACTAATGAACAATTGTAAGTTCTGCTGTTCGTATTTTGTTAATGTTACCCTCTATTGATTGAGCCCTATTGAAAGGCTCTGGTGGTTAACGCTCTTGGCGTCACATTGGTGAGGGCCTGGTTCGAGTCCAGCCAGGAGAAACATTGGACGTGTTTTCTTTCCTCCTGTTGTCTATTTCCCCCATCAGTAAAATGGGTCCTGGGTGTTAGTCGACTGGTGTTGGGTAGCTTCCTGGGTACCATGTCCTAAGAGGATGGGGTCACAGACCGGGCCGCGGGGGCGTTGATCCCCCAGGAACTCTCTCCATGGTAAAACTCTCCAGGGTACACACTATATAAGAACACTACCATGAATCCAGTCAGGGTGGCTGCATAGGAATAACGCCTGTGCACTTGTCAGGGTGGCTGGACGCAGTGGGAACTAACACAACGTGGTTACTGTAGGGAGACTTCAGTGGGAATATAACCCACCGTGACTAATTCAGGGGGTGTACCTGGGAGGGTATTCCGGAGATCAGCGCACCTCGGCCCTGTACATGACCATGCCTCCGGGTGATTCAGGGCCTGAGAACGAATGCTGTTATTTATGAGAAACAGTAGTCAACGTGCGAACACAATCCGGCTAATTTGGCACTAAAATAGGTATCTGTCCAGCTCCTCTGGGAAGAAACCAGGGGTCTAATTGGTAATTCCATTATGGCTGGTGGGAATGGCTGTTTTAACAGTCTTGGGGCACGGACATTATTGTGTTTTCTCATGTGTAATAGTGGGGCCTTGCTTTTCACTAGGGGTATGTTGCATCGTCTGCAAGTCTTTTGCTTTCGTTGGTAGTGATTTCTCTGCTGTAATTAGGCGGACCAGTTCACTCAAAGATCTTCCAGGTGTAAATTATGATACAATCTCTCTCCCATGCGCTAAAGTGAGTACAAGTCATTTGTCTTCAGGCCTTCCAAATAGTTTCAAGGTGTTTGATGGAAACTTATACGTGCAGTAAAGGTTCTTGTACATTCTTTTGTCCTGCAGGTTTCACCTGCCTGAGATCCTGAGGAATGACTGACGTGAACAGAGGGGTGAGGAGTGGCAGTGCTCATGAAAAATCAATGGGAGTTTGACGAGCTGGAGACGAGGAGACAGAGGTGAAGCAAGAGTTACAAATAGCGAGCACTTGAGTCTGGAGGTCTAGGTGGTAATTTGTAGTGTTGTTTAACTCACCACAGACGGCAGGGAGGCCAAAGCAAAAGACTATGATGAGAGTAACTGAGCAATGGTTGAACACTGACTGAATGGCAAGAAGGGCTCATGTGATCAGGGCAAGCTGGAGTCACCTGGAGGCCAGAATAGTGGAGGGCTAAGATGATGGAGGTAGTACTGGAAAACCTCATGTACAACAGTAATGGACTCTAGCTAAAGAGGAGGGGCAAATTATGTTGAAGTAAGAATAAGTTATGGCAGGAAAAGAGGGATTTTTAAATGAATAAATAAGGGTTGTGATGTGAAAAGTTGGCTAAAGTAAGTGTTTATGCACCTGGTGGAAAGAGAGAACCACAAGATTATGCACAGATAATGTTAATAAAGTAGTCAACTTTAAAATATTCTTGACAAAAGTAATCCTGAGAACTGTATTAGTCACAATCAGACAGTTTTCAGAAAGTGATGATGTTTGCTATTGTAATGACCGGTCCTCACCTTGATTGTTAACACTCTTAATCACTCGGAAATTTAACTTCATGTTATGCAGTATTCAGATTATACAACGTACTCTGTTTTATTTTTTATATGGTGGAGCCCAGCCGTCGCATCGTACGATTTTATCTAAGTTTTTCTTTAGAGGGACAATCAGTGCGAATTCATATGATATAATGTGAAATAAGGCAAAACGTCAGTGAGAAAACTGTGTTTCCCAGAAAAAATAATACCACCACCCAAAGAGCACGTTCACTAGTGCCTTCAGTGATACAGAGATCAGTAACAGGATACACACCAGTACAGTGTACTTATGCGTTTTAGTTATTACCTCTCAACACAGTGGAGGAACTTGATGAATATATGGCTGTTTTATGGACGAATCGTTTCTTGTTTTTTCTCCGGTATCACCAGTACATGTTTTTTTTTTACGATTTTTGGACTGTCTCTTACGTTATTTAACTTTCTAAAGTTCTGGGCGGTTAAAATTGTTTTTTTACAGACTCCGTCTGTGAGAAAGGGAATATATAGCCAATCCTACAAATCTGAAAGAAATGTTTTATTCGAAGCGACGTGAGAGAATGAGATGAACGAACGAGGGAATATGGAGATAAGGATTGACTAAGAAAAGAGCAGAAAAGCTAAAATAGACCTACTACAAGAGAAAAAAAATATTATTAGAAGCAGAATGAACCAAGCTCGACCATAATGCTCAACTTGTGTGTGTGTGGTCATTACACTCAATTGTGTGTGTGTGGACAATAACACTAATCTTGTGGTGTGTGTGGACAATAACACTAACTTGTGTAGTGTTGTGGACAAATAACACTCAACTTTGAGTGTGTTTGCGACATAACACTCAACTTGTGTGTGTTGGACAATAAAAAAACAATCAACTTGTGTGTGTGTGGGACATTTACTCTCAATTAGTGTGTGTGTGGACAATATCACTCAAATTGTGTGTGTGTGGACAATAACACTCAACTTGTTGTGTCGTGGTGGACAATAACACTCAAATTGTGTGTGTATGGTCAATAACATCAACTTGTGTGTGTGTGGACCAATAAAAATCAAACTTGGGTGTGTATGGACAATAACAACTCAACTTGGTGTGTGTGGACAATAACACTCAACTTTGTGTGTGTATGGGACAATAACACTCAACTTGTGTGTGTGTGGACATTTACACCATCTTGTGTGGTATGGAACAATAAACCAACTAAACTTCGTGTGTGTGTGGACAATAATACCTCAACTTGTGTAGTGTGTGGACAATAACACTCAAACTTCTGTGTGTATGGACATATAACACTCAAATGTTGTGTGTTATATGGAACCAATAACACTCAACTTGTGTGTGTGTGGCCAATAACCTCATATGTGTGTGTGTGGACAATAACACTCAACTTGCTCGTGTGTGTGGACTATAACACTAAATATTGTTTGTGTGTGTGGACAATACCATCAACTATTGTGTGTGTGTGGGGAACAAATAACAATCATCTTGTGTGTGGGTGGACAATAACACTCAACTTGTGTGTGTGTGGACAATTATCATCTCTACTTGTGTGTGTGTGTGGACATTCAAAACTCTTACCTTGTGTGTGTGTGGACATAACACTTCAACTTGTGTGTGGTAGTGGACAATAACATCTACTTGTGTTGTGTGTGGACAATAACACATTAAACTTGTGTGTGTGTGGACAATAACATCAACTTGTGTGTGTGTGGACAATAACACTCAATTGTGTGTGTGTGGACAATAAACAACTCAACTTGTGTGTGTGTGGTCAATAACTCTCTACTTGTGTGTGTGTGGACAATAACGCTAAACTTGTGTGTGTGTGGACAATATAACTCTACTTGTGTGTAGTGTGGCCAATAACACTTCAACTTGTGGGTGTGTGGGGACATATCACTCAATTGTGTGTGTGTGGTACATTAACACTCAACTTGTGTGTGTGTGGACAATAACACTCTTATTGTGATGTGTATGTGGACAATAACATCTCATTGTGTGTGTGTGGACATTAACACTCAACTTTGTGTGATGTGTGGACAAATAACATCTCACTTGTGTGTGTGTGGACAATAACACTCAATTGTGTGTGCGGTGGACAATAACACTCACTTGTGTGTGTGTGGACTATAACATCATCTATGTCTGTTGTGTGGTCAATAAACACTAAACTTGTGTGTGTGTGGACAATATACTACCCGTAACTGTGTGTGTTGTGGACTATATCACTCAACTTGTGTGTGTGTGGACAATAACACTCAAATTGAGATCGTGTGTGGTCTTTAACAACTTTTCCAACTTGTGTTATGTGTGTGGACCAATAAACACACTAACTTGTGTCGATGGTGGACTATTAAACACTAATCGTGTGTGTGTGTGGACAATATACACTCACTTGTGTTGTGTGTGGACAATAACACTCAATTGTGTTGTGTGTGGACAATAACACTCAAACTTGTGTGTGTGTCGGGACAATAACAATCAACTTGTGTGTGTGTGGACAATAACAACTCAACTTGTGTGTAGTGTGGACACAATAACACTCAACTGTCGTAATTAGTGTGTGTTGTGGACAATAACACTCAACTTGTGTGGGTGTGGACATTAACACTCAACTTGTGTGTGTTGTGGGACAATTATACTCAACTTGTGTGTGTGTGGACTATAACAATCAACTTGTGTGTGTGTGGACAATAATCACTAAACTGTGTGTGTGTGGACTATAAACACTTCAACTTGTGTGTGTTGTGGACAATTAACACTCAATTGTGTGTGTGTGGACATTAAACACTCAACTTGTGGTGAGTGGGGACAATAACAATCACATTGTGTGTGTTGGGGAATATTAAACTCAATTGTGTGTGTGTGGACAATAAACTCTCAACTTGTGAATTGTACTGTGTGGACCAATAACACTCATTTGTGAGTGGGTGTGGACATAACACTCAACTTGGGTGTGTGTGGACCAATAACACTAAACATTGTGTGTGTGTGGACAATAACACTCAATTGTGTGTGTGTGGACAATAAACACTCTACTTGTGTGGGTAGTGGACAA
This sequence comes from Cherax quadricarinatus, assembly GCF_026875155.1. Taxonomy (NCBI): domain Eukaryota; kingdom Metazoa; phylum Arthropoda; class Malacostraca; order Decapoda; family Parastacidae; genus Cherax; species Cherax quadricarinatus. The sequence goes on from NC_069494.1 coordinate 20,441,827, forward strand.
TATCACTCAACTTGTGTGTGTGGTGGGATCACTAAACACTCAAAATTGTGGTGTGTGGACTATAATACACTCAACTTGTGTGTCTTGTGTGGTCAATAACATCAATTGTGTGTGTGTGGACAATATACACTCAACTTGTTGTGCTGTGGACATTTATACACTTCAACATGTGTGTGTGTGGGACAATAAACACTCATCTGTGTGTGTGTGGGACTTTAAACTAATACTACTTTATCATTTTCAACTCACCAACAGTGTACTGGACAGGTCCAACCCCCGGACACTGGCTTTAATGGCTTTCATGTTTATTATTTTGTGAGCTTTTCCATAAAAATGTGTGGGTTTTTGATATGTGAAAAATATGTAGAATTGTCATGAAGTAATTTAATTGTATTAAGGCAGTGTAGCCTCGGAGTGCGGGAAAAAAAAAAAAGAGCAAGACTGTGCACCTCACTAAAATTTTTGACGTGACAAGCGTATGTAAACCTCGGAATCGAGGTGGGGATTGAACCATGGCCAGTGGGGTTTCACGCGATCAAGTCCCATTGAGTTTTAAGCTCCATGTCGTGTATTTGCTAGCATTTGTGTTATTATGATTTCGTGAGTAGGTATATGTTTGCAGTCACGGCCAGTGTCTGACATGTATTAATTTGAAACACATTTCAAACCGGTATCATTCAGTCCCTGTTTTTTTGGACGGAGAGAAAGAAAAATAATACAAACTCAAAGGTTAAAGAAACGGAATTAAATTTATTATGCGCACCTCTTATTAACGACGTCTCGTCGTGCTGTGATTGTTTTTATTTCATAAATATATTAACTGAGAAAAGAGGGTGAATGAGTATATATAAGAAAATACACAGTAAAGTGAAGTCAGGTTAAATGCGAGAATAGTAGTGGGAGAGGTAAGTCTTGCTTGGGTTGGCAGGCAATTACACTGCTTTTCTGGGGTGATTGCCACGAGGAGTAGTTCATTTTACGGAAGAGGACACCCAGAGAAATAGAATCGTTAGAATCAGAACTCATAAACGGTATATAACAATTTCAATCATAGCTTCGGCTTCTTTCACACGTTGATCCTCTTACAGGAAGCTTCTGAGATCGCCCCCCCTCTTTCCACGTATTTTTGTCGATTTTGCTGCAGACGCAGTTTGTGCACTATTATCCACATAACGTGATACGGTAGACGAATAGTCATATATGGATGCACAGAAAGTCCCTAATGAACTAGACCTTTAAAAGGGTTAACATGAAGACACTTGATTTATATCTCCAATATCATTATTCAGAGTAAACAATAATTACAAGAATTACAAAAAACTTAAAACAATACTGAAATATATGTGATTTTATAAACCTATTTAAAATTTTACAGGTTCAATAAAGTTTAAAATAAATTAACCATATCATTAAATAACCCTAAAAGCTGGCGGATCTATAACCACATTATATAGGCTTCATGCTGGACGGTATAGACAGCTCTGCGATTTTCAGCTTCCTGTTGAAGATAAAACTGGACTAACTCTTTCAAGTTTTATCGCCGATAGGATAGTCTTTTGGCAGGCACACATCAATGCTTTCTGAGTCTCGTGGCTCACCTCGCGGCACTCACCCGCAAATTGGAGGTCTCGTGGATCAGTCGGTAGCGACCTCATCTCTCATTTCTGTTTGTGGCTCATAGTTCCGCACTCACCTGATAAATTAGACAACATGTGCAACTCTTAGGGTCATCTTTATTGAGGTAACTTTTCGCCACACAAGTGGCTTCATCAGTCACACAGCAGAAACTTGATGTACAGGAGGAGAATGAGTTAATCAGTCCCCTCATCTTGAGTCGATGTGGTCAGTCCATCAATCTTGAATAGAATACGCATATGTGCGGGAAGCAGGTTATAATACAGTAGGCAGGAGAGTGTAGCAGTCGTAGGTGGTGTCACATTTGTCCATGTGGAAGTAGGTCGTGCCAAGGGCTTTGGGCAAGCGGAGAATTACCACCTACGACTGCTGCTAATCTCCTGCCTACGGTTTCATAAGCTGCTTATCCGCCCACATATGCCGTATCTATACAGTTAGATTACTGTTTTTGTTTCTCAATTCCATAAGCTAAGTGAACAAAGCACAGCTCTTGTAAGAGAGACATGCAAGTCTCGGTGTTTGTCTACAACAAACAGCTTTGTAAGCAGAGGCAAGCAAGTTCAGGTTGTTTGTCTAACAACTAGCAAGCTTTGTAAGCAGAGACAAGCGAGTCTCAGGTCGTTTTATAAAAACGCACACCTTTGTAGCAGAGACATGAGGTTCTCAGGTGTTTTTCTACAATAAGCACACCTTTGTAGCAGAGACAAGCAGGTCTCAGGTGTTTGTCTGCAACAAGAACTGCTTTGCTAAGCAGAGACAAGAGGTATCTGTTGTTCGGTCTACAACAAACACAGCTTTGTAAGCAGAGACAAGCAAGTCTCAGGTGTTTGTCTACAACAAGCACAGCTTTTGTATGCAAGAGAAATGCAGGGTCTTCTGGTGTTTTGTCTCAACAAAGGACAGCTTTGCTCAAGCAGACACAAGCAGCTGGTTATGTCCCGTGTTTGTCTACAACAAGCACAGCTTTGTAGCAGCACACAAGCTGGTTCAGTGTTTGTCTACAACAAGCACAGCTTTGTAAGAGGAGACAAGAGGTCTCAGGTGTTTGTCTACAACAAGGTACAGCTTTGTAAGAGACACAAGCAGAGTCTCAGGTGTTTGTTACAAACAAGCTCAGCTTTGTAAAGAAGCAACTAGCAGGTCTCAGGTGTTTGTCTAACAACACAAGGACAGCTTTGGTACGCAGAGACTAGAACGGTTCTCAGGTGTTGTCTTCATCAAGACACAGCTTTGTAAGCAGACACAAGCAGGTCTAGGTGTTTGTCTAAACCAAGCACAGCTTTTGTAAGCAGAAACAGCAAGTCTAAGGTGTTTGTCCTACAACAAGCACTGCTTTTGTAAGCAGAGACATAGCACGGTCTCAGGTGTTTTGTCTACAACAAGCAAGCTTTGTAGCAGACACAAGCAGCGTCTCAGGTGTTTGTCTACAAACAAGCACAGCTTTGTTATGCCAGCATACAAGCAGGTCTAGTGTGTTTGTCTACAACAAGCACAGCTTTGTAAGCAGCTACAAGCAGGTCCTCAGGTGTTTGTCTACCAAACAAGCACAGCTTTTTGTAAGCAGAGACAAGCAAAGGTCCTGGTGTTTGTTACAACAAGCACTGACTGTGTAAAGCAGACACAGCCAGTGTCCTGGTGTTTGGTCTAACAATCAAGCACAGCTTTGTAATGCTGCAACAAGCAGGTCTCAGGGTGTGTTTGTATACAACAAGGCACAGCCTTTGTAAGCAGAAAGGACAAGCAGGGGGTCCCTGGTGTTTGTCTTCAACAGCACAGGCTTTGTAAGCAGACACAAGCAGGTCCTGGTGTTTGTCTACAAAAAGCACAGCTTTGTATGCAGACACAAGCAGGTCCTGTGTTTGTCTCACAAGCACAGCTTTTGTAAGCAGCAACAAGCAGGTCTCCGGTGTTTGTCTACAATCCAAGCCACCAGCTTTGTAGCAGACACCAGCAGGACTCACATATATGACGTTGTGTTTTGTTTCGCGTTTCATTTTATTTATTTTGTAATTAAACCTTGAGGCAATAATTCAAACCGAGGTAATTGTAATATCAATATATTATTATTTATTCGCTGCAAATGCTGAATATATTCTTTTAATAAATCTAAAATATATTCACTTAATTTTATATTTAATATTTGTATTAGTTATGTTTAATAATTATTTTTGTTTATCCTTCTTTTGACTACCCGCCTTCTAGGATAAACTTAATTTCCTTTTCCTCTTATTTTTATCTTAAATTTCGTTAAGTTTTATATGTGTTAATTAAATTTTCATGATTATATATGTTGCCGTTATATATTTTTGTTGTGTTTTGTATTTAGAGTTAAAAGTGATTAGTAGTTATTGCACTTACAATTTCTACTGGAGGTTGACAGTGATATTGCACGTACAACTTTCTACTTGGTGTTGACAGTTGTATTGCGTCTTACAAATTTCTACTGGAGTTGACAGTAGTTATTTCTTCTTACACTTTCTACTGGATGTTGACAGTAGTTATTGCAATTAAACTTTCTTCACTGGTGTTGACAGTAGTTAGTGCTATTACTACTTTCTACCTGGAGGTGGACAGTAGTTATTGCAATTACAACTTATACTGGAGTTGACAGTAGTTATTGCACTTACAAACTTTCTACGGAAAGTTGACAGTAGTTATTGCACTTACAACTTTCTACTGGAGTTGCAGTAGTTTTGCACTTAAACTTTCTACTGGAGTTGACAGTAGTTATTGATTACAACTTTCTATGGAGTTGTCAGTAGTTTATTGCACTTACAACTTCTACTGGAGTTGACTGTTAGTTATTGCACTTACACTTTCTATGGAGTGACGTAGTATTGTACTTACAACTTTCTATGGAGTGACAGTAGTTATTGCACTTACAACTTTCTATGGAGTTGACAGTAGTTATTGCATTACATCTTTTACTGGATGTTGGACAAGTAGTTAGTGCAATTTACAAAACTTCCTCTGGAGTTGACATTTGTTATTGCATTACAAACTTTCTGATGGAGTTGACAGTAGTTATTGCACTTACAAACTTCCTACTGGAGTTGCAGTAGTTATTGCACTTACATCCTTTCTGCTGAGTTGACAGTAGTTATTGCACTTACAACTTGTACTGGTGTGACTGTAAGTTATTGCACTTACAACTTCTCTAACCCTGGATGTTAGACAGTAAGTTATATTTTACTTACAACTTTTCTCTGGAGTTGACAGTAGTTATTGCAAATTACAAAACTTTCTTGCTGGGATTTGACATTAGTTCATATGAACTTACAAACTTTCTACTGGAGTTGACAGTAGTTATTGCACTTACAACTTTCTGCTGGAGTTGACAGGAGTTATTGCACTTAAAACTTTTCTACTGGAGTTGACAGTAGGGTTACTGACTTCAACTTTTGCTGGACGTTGCAGTTAGTTATTGCACTTCAACTTTATTACTGGAAGTTGACAGTGTTATTGCACTTAACCTCTTTTGCTGGAGTTGACTCAACTCTTCAATGTGCTCTATTTGCAAAGATAATATTTCTGCGTTATTTTTTCATGAATCGTGTGTTCACTTAACTATCAAGGTTGGTTTATAAATCAGTATTTAAAAGGTACAGATTTTCTAACTAACATTTTCTCATACATAGTGACTATTCATTTAACGGAAGATCTTCTTTACATTAACAATGGAGACGTGTCGGCCAAGTGTCGTTGTTGGCAAGGAGACGTGTTGGCCAGAAGACGTGTTGGCCAAGGAGACGTGTTGCCCAGGAGGACGTGTTGGCCAGGAGGACGTGCGGCAAGGAGACGTGTTGGCTAGGAGCTGTGTGGTAAGGAGACGTGTTGGCTAGGAGATCGTGTTGCGATAGGAGAACGTGTTGGATAGGAGGACGTGTGGCTTAGGAGACGTGTTGGTAGGAGACGTGTTGGCTAGAGACGTGTTTGCCAGAGAGACGTGTTGGCCAGGATGACGTGTTTGGTTAGGCACTAGGAGACGTGGTTGGCTAGGAGCCGTGTTGCTAGGTACGTGTTGGCCAGGAGACGTGTCGATCAGGAGACGTGTTGGCCAGAAGAAGACGTGTTGCCATAAGACAGTTGGCCAGGAGACGTGTTGGCCAGGAGACGTGTTGGCCAGGAGACGTGTTGGCCAGAAGACGTGTTGGCTAGGGTAGACGTGTGGCCAGGGAGACGTGTCGGTTCAGGAGTTGTTGTAGGTCAGAGGGGAGAGTGTCGGTTCTTGGAGGTACGAGCCGTGTTTTCGGGTCAGGAAGTCCCGTGTCGGTCAGGAGACGTGGTCGAGTAAAGTCAGGAGACGTGTATGGGGCTGGTGACGTGTCTCGGACCTGAAGACGTGTTGGCCAGTAGACGTGATGGACAGGAGACGTGTCGGCCGGACACGTGTCGGCCAGGAGAAGTGTCGGCCAGGCTGTAAGTGCTCTGAAAATTTATAAATTGTTTTGTCACTAGATGTGAGATCCTACATAATTTGGAAAGCGTTTTTTTAGAGAGTTTTTCTTTTTTGTTCTGTGATAGTCAGCAAATTTTTTGTGTCACTGAAGACTTTTTATTTCTGATGATATTTTATTTAATTCGTGTGGACCGAACATTGTATTTACTGATAGGTTACTATAATTTTGCTTTTGATTGAATGTGTCGGAAGGATATTGTAACCAGGTGTACTTTCCTAGTTGTGAAGAAGTTGTTATTAATTCTAAAGTTATTTTTTTTGAACGTTATAACGTATAATAAATTCACTGTTGGGGAGAATAAAATACACTCTGAAATCTTCCGTTATTACTGAACCACAGTGACTTCAGTCCCTGGCTGGAGGGAAAACTAAGTATATTGCCATTTAGTACTGAACCATAGTGGTACTTCTGTAGTGCTTTGGGAAGGGAAAACCTAAGGATACTCAGTTATTTAGTTTATTTTTTTTTTTTGTTTAGTTACTGGACATTTCTTAGTGACTTTCAGTAATAGTGTGCTTTGGATGGGAAACCTAAATGAAACTGCCGTAGCTACTGAATTCATAGTGATTCAGTATTGCTGGAAGTGAAAACCTATAAATCTGCGGAGCTACTTCTTATACATGCATTGTACAAAAATGTTTCGTGTGCATTATAGGTTGTTGCATTTCACTGCATTTTTTTCGTGGTCAAACCAGAACAAGAAAGAATAACTGTTGTGGTAAATGCTGTTGTTAAGCTGGAATGTGTTGGGAATGTTGTGTGATGGGCCATAACAATTGATTGGAGAGACATAAATGTCAGTGTGGGAGACAATGTTGCAGTCAGAGCGCACTGGGAAGAAAGTTTTGATATATAGTGTTCGGTGAATTTGTTAGCCTGAGGTTAAGAAGAAGAAGGGAGAAGAGAAGAAGGAATCTTTAGTTTCCTCAAGCGGTTAAAGCTGTTATATAGACTAGAAAGCTTTTGATATTTATCAAAAGTGGGACTGCAAATATTTTTTTGATTGTTGTGGGTAAGGTGTATATCTTTTGTTTGGTGAGCAAGGATGATTGGGTTTTTGTGAAGCGTGGTCGGTATGTGGGGATGCTGATCATGGGAGTGTGTAGGGTTATTTGATGAGTTTCTTCAGGGGTTATGGATATGTTTTATGCGTATGGTTATTTTATTAAGTTATGGTTATGTTATATGGTATGGTTCTTTGGTTTTATGTTATGGTTAATGTTTATCTGGTATGGTTAATGTGTCTTTAATGGTTATGGTTATGTTTAAAGGTATGGTTATGTTGTTTTATGGTAATGGTTATGTTTTTATGGTCTGGTTGTGTATATGGTAATGGTTATGTTTTATGGTATGGTTATTTTGTTTTACACTGGTATGGTTATGTTTTATGATACTGCGGTTAAGTGATTTTTAAATGGGGGGGTATGGTTATGTTTTACCCTAAACAGAGCAGCGTGGGCGACAGATGAGTGACCCTAGCTCTCAAGACTGAAGAAGGGGCCTGAATGAATTTTACCTCACTAAAAATTTTCATGCTATTGTAACACTCAATGATATTTTACAAACACTGAGCTGATACGATTCAGAAAAAAAAAACCGTTAATTTTAAAAAAAAATTTTGCCAAAAATGTTTAATTGATATAAATAATTTTTTAAAGGAATCATGTGGCATAATTTTAAGGTATCATGTGTGAACCAGATTATTTTAATTATAATCAATCAACTTTTTAAAAAATTTTAACAAATGAAAAAAAATCAAATTAAAGTTTTTTCATAACGGAAATTAAAAAATTTTTAAAAACAAACAGAATAAAATTTTAGCTACGATTTAAAAATCACCTAAACATTAACGTTAAGATTTTTTTATAGCATAAACATAGGACTGAAGAAAAACCATTTTTGGGGGCACAACATTCAAGGTATAAACTGCTAACATTTAAACTCTCAAGTGTGTGTGTGTGTGTGTGTATGTGTGTAGTAGGTGTGGTGTGTATGTGGTTATGTGTGTGTGTGTGTGTTTTGGGGTGTGGGGTGTGTGTGTTTTTTGTGTTTAGTGTGTGTGTGTTTGTGTGTGTGTGTGTGTGTGTGTGTGTTTGGTGTGTGTTTGTAGGTGTGTGTGTGTGTGTGTGTGGGGTTGTGTGGTGTGTGTGTGTTTTGTAGGTGTTTTGTGTGTGTGTGGGGTGTGTGTGTGTGTGTGTGTGTGTGTGTGTTTTGTGTATGTGTTTTGTGTGTGTTGGGGTGTGGTGTTGGTTTTGTGGGTTGTGTGTGTGTGTGTTGTGTGTGGTGGTGTGTGTGGTGTGGTGTGTGGGGTGTGTGTGTTGTGTGTGTGTGTGTGTGGTGTGGGTTGTGGGGTGGTGTGTGTGGTAGGGGGGTGTTTTGTGTATTGTGGTGGTGTGTGTGGGTGTGTGTTGGGGGTTTGGGGTAGGTGTGTGTGTGTGTGTGTGGGTATTTGTGTGTGTGTGGTGGTGTGTGGGGGGGGGTGGGGGGGGTGTGTGTGGTGGTGTGTGTGTGTGCGTGGGGGTGTGTTTGGGTGTTGTGTGTTGTGTGTTTTTTGGGGGTTGGGGGTGTTTTGGTGTGGGTGTGTGTGTGGTGTAGATGTGGTGTGTGTTTTTGTGTGTGTGTGGTATGGGGTGTTTGGGGTGTGGTGGTATGTGTGGTGTAGGGTGGGGGGTGTGTTTTGTGTGTGGTATGTGTGTGTAGGTGTTGTGTGTGTGTGTGGGATGTGTGTTGTGGGGGTGTGTGTGTTGGGGGTGTGGGTGTGTGTGTGTGTGTGTGTGTGTAGTTTTGTGGTTGGGGGTTGTGTGTGTGTGTGTTGTGTGTGTGTGTGTGTGTGTGTGTGTATGTGTGTGTGGGTGGTGTGTGTGGTATGTGTGTGTGTGTGTGTGTGTGGGTGGTTTGTTGTGTGTGTGAGTAGGTGTGTGGTGTGTGTGTGGTGAGAATGTGTGTGGTGTGTGTGTGTGTGTGTATGTGTGATGTGTGTGTGTGTTGTGTGTGTGTGTGTGTGTGTGAGGTCTGTGTGTGTGTGTGTAGATGTGTGGTGGTGGTGTGGTGTGTGTGTGTGTGTAGTGTGGTGTGTAGTTGTGTGTGTGTACGTGTGTGTGTGTTGTGTGTGTGTGTGTGTGTGTAGGTGTGTGTGTGTGTGTGTTGTGTGTGTGTGTGTGTGTGTGTAGGTGTGTGTGGTGTGTGTGTGTGTGGTGTAGGTGTGTAGGTGTGTGTGTGTGTGTGTGTGTGGTGTGTGTGTGTGTTGTGTTTGTGTGTGTGGGTGTAGGTGTGTGTGTGTGTGTCGGTGGTGTGTGTGTAGGTTTGTGTGTGTGTGTGTGTGGTGTGTGTTGTGTAGGTGTGTGTGTGTATGTGTGTGTGTGTGGGTGTGTTGGAGTGTAGGTGTGGTGTGTGTGTGTGTGTGGTGTGTGTGTGTGTGTGTGTGGGTGTGTGTGTGTGTGTGAGGGAAGTGAAATATGAGAATAAAGACAAACTTGTTTTAAAAATTCTTTTAAAATTATTTTACCTAAATATTTCTTGCATAAGATAATTCATATATTGCTTCTTTACCTGACCCAACAAGTGTCTCAAACTAGCAACTTTACCTGACCCACAAGTGTCTCAAACTAGTAACTTTACCTGACCCACAAGTGTCTCAAACTTGTAACTTTACCTGACCCACAAGTGTCTCAAACTTGTAACTTTACCTGACCCACAAGTGTCTCAAACTAGTAACTTTACCACTGACGCCACAAGTGTCTCAAACTAGAACTTTAACTGACCCACTAATGTCTCAACGTAGCAACTTTACCTGACCGCACAAGTGTCTCAAACTAGTAACTTTACCTGCCCACAAGGTCTAAAAACTATAACTTTACCTGACCCACAAGTCTCAAACTAGCAACTTTAACTGACCCACAATGTCTCAAACTAGGCAACTTTACCTGAACCCACAAGTGTCTCAAACTAGCAACTTTACCTGACCCGCAAGTGTCTCAAACTAAGCAACTTTACTGACGCCACAAGTGTCTCAACTAGCAACTTACCTGACGCACAAATGTCCAAAACTATAACTTTACCTGACCCACAAGTGTCTCAATCTCAAACTATAACTTTACCTGTCCCACAAGTATATCAAACTAGTAACTTTACCTGACCCACAAGTTCTCAAACTTAGCAACTTTACCTACTCACAAGTGTCTCAAACTACAACTTTACTGACCCACAAGTTGTCTAAAACAGTAATTTTACCTGACCACTAATGTCTTAAAACTAGTACACTTTACACTGACCCAAAAGTGTCTAAAAACTAGTAACTTTACCTCTGACCCACAAGTTGTCCTAAAACTAGTAACTAATACCTGACCCACAAGTGTCTCAAACAGCAACTTACTGACCCAAAAGTGTCTCAAACTGGCAACTTTTACCTACCCAAAGTGTCCTCAAAGTTCTAGTAACTTTACCTGCCCACAAGTGTCTAACTAGTAACGTTACCTGACGCCACAAGTGTCTCAACTAGCAACTTTACCTACCCACATTGTCCCTCAAACTAGTAACTTTACCTGACCCCACCAAGTGGTCTAAACTAGTAACTTTTCACACCCTTTCATAATGGATGTCTTAAAATATACCGAAAACCAACATTCTTCATCACAATTTGAATTATATAAAGTTTCTGATTTTACCCAACATTTAGGTAGACTGATTGTTTCTACTTCCAAGTGGTGCGGGGGGGGGGGATTTATTTATAAAAGCAAACATAATTTTTAACAACCGTGAGTTTAGAGTGCATATATGGACGGGTTACAAATTTGTGTACATACGTGTGTGTGTGTTTGTGGTGGTGGTGTGTGTGTGTGTGTGTGTGTGTGTGTGTGTGTGTGTGGTGTGTGTGTGTTGTGTGTGTGTGTGTGTGTTATTGTGATTACAACATATTAGCGTAAGAGGCAGTGAGTGTGTTTTAACATGTGTGTGTGTGTGCGTGTGTGTGTGTGTGTGTGTTGTGTGTGTGTGCGTGTGTGTGTGTTAGTTACCATTTTGTCCTAGGCACATGTCGAATTAGACACTAGCCTGTTGTATATGAGTACGTGTGTGTGTGTGTGTGTGTGTGTGTGGTGTGGTGTGTGTGTGTGTGGTGTCGTGTGTGGGGTGGGGGTGTGTGTTGTGTGCTCATGTGCGTAGTTTTTATGAGTGTAATGAATGATGTGAACACACAAGCTTCGTTTTACGGAAATGCGCAAATGAGTGTAAAAACAAGTGTATGAGTAAGTTAAGTAAGTTTACTTAGTACAGTAAAGGAAAAAAAAACACCTTACACAATCCATCATACATATTAACGAATATGTAAATTACCCAGGATAACCCAAAAAGTCAGATAAAGTGACTTATTAAACATTGTGAGCGGCAGCTTGTAACTGATCGTTTACCAAATACATAAGACTAATAAACAAAATAAAAACACGAAGTTTAATACTTATTACAGTTATTACAACAAACATTCACAAATGCACTTAAGAGCTGCCTTATTAAGCACAAAAAGAAACTATATTTTAATGTTGATGAATTGTGTAATATAAATAGAACTCCCAATTTTCCACTGAGTGACCAGGCCTTGGTGTCGAACAGGACGTAGCTTTGCTGCGTCCTGCTGATCTACGTCTAGACTGTCTTGGTGGGTGGTATTTACAGGACGCAGTTTCTGTGGTGTCCCCTCCTGTAATTCCACCTAAGGGGTTTTATACAAACAAACCACCATGGAACAGTCCCTCTACCGTAGACCAGCTAAACAAGCCCTCGTTCTCATCTGGCTAGATCACGGAGGGATACATAACCTTGGAAGCTGAGGCTGGAAGATATCCTAAGGGAAGTGAGAAGGGGAGACATTCGGGGCCCACGGGATGGATTCCTGGACACGTGGACCCGGGGGGGCAAGGTTGGGGTGTGGGGGAAAGTGGGGAAGGGGGAGCACCTGGCCTTCGCACAGATGGGGACCCTGAACCACGGACCCGGGAGGGGGGGGGTTGGTGCAAGTTGGGTGTGGGGGAATGGGGGAAGGGACCACCTGTGTCACACAGGTGGACTCCTGAAACCACGACCCGGGGGGGGGTGCTAGTTGGGGTGTGGGGGAAGTGGGGAAGGGGAGCACCCCTGGCCTTGCACAAGGTGGCTCCCTGGAACACGGACCCGATGGGGGGTGGTTGTGCAAGGGTTGGGGTGTGGGTGAAGTGGGGAAGGGGGAGCACCTGGCCTTCGCACAGGTGGACTCCTGGAACCACGGACCCGGGGGGGGGGGGGGTTGTGCAAGGTTGGGATGTGGGGGAAGTGGGGAAGGGGGAGCACCTGGCCTTCGCACAGGTGGACTCCTGGAACCATGCCACGGACCCGGGGGGAGGTGGTATGTGCAAGGTTGGGGTGTGGGGGAAGTGGGGAAGGGGGAGCACCTGGCCTTCACACAGGTGGACTCCTGGAAGGGAGGATTCCTCAGGGGACACAGGCGGACTCCTGGACACGCGGACATGGGAGAGACGAAAAAGGATACTCACTGGTTGTCGAGGCAGACCCTGGGGAAGTGGGGAAGGGAGGATGCCTGAGGGGACACAGGCGGACTCGTGGACACACGGACCTGGGAGAGACGAAAAAGGATACTCAACCGGCCGTCGAGGCAGACCCTGGGAAAGTGGGGAAGGGAGGATGCCTGAGGGGACACAGGCGGACTCCTGGACACGCGGACCTGGGGGAGACGAAAAACTATACTCACCGGCCGTCGAGGCAGACCCTGGGAAAGTGGGAAGGGAGGATGCCTGAAGGGACACAGGCGGACTCCTGGGACCCCGCGGACCTGGGGAGAACGAAAAAGGGTACTCACCGGCCGTCGAGGAGACCCTGGGAATGGGGAAGGGAGGATGCCTGGGGGACACGGGGGACTCCCCGGGCACCGGACCTGGGGGGGACGAAAAAGATCTTTACCCCGGCCCTCGAGGCAGACCTGGGAAAGGGGGAAGGGGGGATGCCTGGGGGACACGGCGGTCCCTGGACACGCGAAATTGGGGGAGACAAAAAGGGTACCACTGGTTTTGGGGGCAGACCCTGGGGAAGGGGGGAAGGGAGGATGCATGAGGGGACCAGGCGGGCTCGTGGACACGCGGACCCGGGGAGACAAAAGGATACTCACCGGCCGTCGAGGCAGACCCCAGGGAAAATGGGGGAAGGGAGGATGCCTGAGGGGAAAACAGGGGGACCCCGGACACGCGGCCTGGGGGAGACGAAAAAAGGATCTCACCCGGGTCGAGGCAGCTCTGGGGAAGTGGGGAAGGGGGGATGCCTGAGGGGACACAGGGGGAGTCCTGGACCGGACCTGGGGAGACGAAAAAGGATACTCACCCCGGGCCCTCGAGGCGACCCTGGGGGAAATGGGGGGGGAGATGCTGAGGGGAACAGGCGGATCCTGGGCCGCGGACCTGGGAAGAAAAGGGGAAAAAAAAAGGCTCCCGGGAGGCAGACCCTGGGAAAAATGGGGAAGGGAGGTGCCTAGGGACACAGGGGGAGCCTGGACACGCGGACCTGGGGAGAGACGAAAAAGGATACTCACCGGGCCCCGGGCAGACCCTGGGAAGTGGGGAAGGGGGATGCCTGAGGGGACACAGGGGATCCCCGGCACGCGGACCTGGGAGAGACGAAAAATGAACTCCCGGCCGTGAGGCGACCCTGGGAAGGGGGGAAAAGGGGGATGCCTGAGGGGACACAGGGAGTCCGGACCTGGAGAAAAGAAAAAATACTACGGCCGCGAGGGAACCCCCGGGAAAGGGGGAAAGGGGGGAGCCTGAGGGGGCAAGGGGGAGCCCCCGACCTGGGAACGAAAAGGATACTCACAGGCCGTGAGGCAGACTCTGGGAAGTGGGGGAAAGGGAGGGGGCTGAGGGGGACACAGGCGGAGCCCGGGCCGGGAAGACAAAAAGGTACCACCGGGCCCTCGAGGCAGATTGGGAATGGGGGAAAGGGGGGATGCCCGAGGGGACACAGGGGGAGTCCCCGGCCGGGGGGAGACGAAAAAGGATACTCCCCCCCCCGCCGTCGGGCAGACCCGGGGAAGTGGAAGGAAAGGGTCCTGAGGGGACACAGGCGGAGTCCTGGACCCCGGGAGAACAAAAAAAGGGTACTCACCCCGGCCTCGAGGGGAGACCCGGGGGAAGTGGGGAAAGGGGGGGATCCTGAGGGGACACAGGGGGCTCCCCGGGCCTGGGAGAGACGAAAAAGGGAAAACTCACCCGGGGTCGAGCCCCGACCCCGGGGAAGTGGGGGAAGGGAGAATGCCCTGAGGGGACACAGGCGGACTCCTGGACCTGGGAGAGACGAAAAAGGTACTCACCGGGCCCTCGAGGCAGACCCCGGGGAATGGGGAAGGGAGAATGCCTGAGGGGACACAGGCGGACTCCTGGCCTGGAGAGGACGAAAAAGGTTTCTCACAAGCCGTCGAGGCGACCCCGGGGAATGGGGAGGGGGAATCCCAGGGGACAAGGCGGATCCTGGACCTGGGAAAGCCGAAAAAGGACACTAAAAGGCCGTCGAGGCAGACCCCCGGGGGAAATGGGGAAGGGGAAATGCCCCAGGGAACCAGGCGGATCCCCGGGCGGGAGAGACGAAAAAGATACTCACCGGCCGTCGAGGCAGACACCGGGGAAGTGGGGGAAAGGGGGAAAGCCTAGGGCACGGCGGACTCCTGGGCCGGGGAGACGAAAAAGGATACTCACCCGGGCCCTCGAGGCAGACCCCGGGAAGTGGGAAGGGAGAATCCTGAGAGGACACAGGCGGTCCTGGACCCGGGGAAGCGAAAAAGGATATCAACCCGGGGTCGAGGCAGACCCGGGAAGTGGGGAAGGGGGGAATGCCTGAGGGACCAGGGGGACTCTGGACCTGGAAAGACGAAAAGGATACTCACCGGCCGTGAGGGAGTCCCCGAACAATGAAGTATAGAGGGGAAAACCCCTCCAGGTGATTGAAAAATTTACAGGGAAACCAGTCCAAACAATGAAAATTATACAAAGAAACTCGTCAAAAAACAATGAAAAATGAGAAGGAAATCGTCACGAAAATGAAATTTGCAGGAAAAACCCGTCTAGCAAAGAATATGACAGGGAAACCCGTCCAGAACAAGGAAATATGAGAACGAAAAACCCCTCAAGAACAATGAAATTGAAAGGAAACCCCCCCAGAATATTGAAAAATGAGAAGAAACCCTTCAGAACAAGGAAATATGAGAAGGAAACCCGTCCAGAACAAAGGGAAAAATAGATTGGAAACCTCCAGAACAAGGAAATAAACAGAAGGAAACCCGTCCGAAAAAAAATATCAGAAGGAAAACCCGGGAAAGAACAATAAATATGAAGGGAACCCCCTTTT
>NC_069494.1:20457796-20477920 GCF_026875155.1 Cherax quadricarinatus
GAGTATTTGATAAAAAGACATTCTCATTTTTCATTTTCTTATTGGGTCTATGCGAGTTGTAAATCATTTCTGCATTTGGTCCCAACTGTGATATTTTTCCTGCACCTAATGGAACAGTAATTTATGCAAGAGAGTAAAAGCGATTTGAAATGTTCATTATTAGTTATTTCATGTTTATTTTCTTGAAGGTTCTCATTATCCAATCCTTTGCCTGGTTTAAGTGACAATTACATTGCATTCTTCAAACGATAAGTCAGCTGACATTATTACTCCCCCTTCCACCTGGTCCTTCACATATTCATTATATTTCATCTTGCATCTGGTATGGTACACCTTCCACTGCCAGCTGTAAGAGTTTGCTTATATTTTATTGCAGTTTTTGTCTTCTACATAGGTGATGTTTTACACTTATTTTGGTATCATCCGCAAACGATGGTTCAAAACTCATGCGAGCGTTTTTATCTATATCCGCTAAGATGAGAAACAGTTTAGGCACTTGGGATACACAGCTTTGTTTTGACTTAGGAAAAGCTAGGTTTCCTAGAGATAACTTGTGGATGTCTTTTCTAATCAGCTTCAAAGCATCAGTGCCGATATATCTAACTCTGAGAAAGATTCGAGTTGTTTTCCAGCTGTGTAGTTGACAATTTTCCCATTTACATTTTAACACATAATCTGAAGGTTAATTATTTTTAATTTAAAATGCCCAAAAAAGTCTTATTATTACGTAAAGTATTTATGTATCAAGTAGCTCGGCCGGAAGCGCACTCAACTGAGGATCTGTGGATCGATCCCCTTCACGGCTGAAAACGTTGGACACATTTTCTTACACCTGCAGTCCCTGTACACCTAGCAGTAAGTAGGTACCCGCGTGTTAGGCGACTGTTGTGGGTGGCATCCTGGGGGAAGGGTAGTATATCTTAGAGCTGGACTAAGAGGTAAGATAACAGCTCTTAGTCTATAAAATTTATCTGTGCTTAAAAATATATCAGTAAAATGAAAGCTAAAAAATAAGAATAATTTAACTTTTCATGGAGTAGTTGTGCTTACGTAATTTACTTATCCTTGTCACATTAAATAAATTTACACTTTATTTCTAATATATACCTCCTCAAGGGAGGCTCTTGACGCTGGTGAGGGGCTCTTGATCTAGGGAATTGGATCTGTGCACCGGTTCCCTGAACTGAGTCAGAATACCTTCCATCTCCCCCCCCCTTACATGTGCTGTATAATCCTACGGGTTTAGCGCTCCATGATTAATAATAATAATAATAATAATAATAATAATTCTACCATATACCATATTTTGTCCTCTTTTATGACTGGGTTTATGAATTTTATTTTTTTTTCAACCATTTTATTTGATGTGTCTCGGGACATGTTTAGGAAAAAAAGACATTCACATTGAATAAAACTTTCCATTGATAGACTGGCATGAGCTCTAGCTCCTGGTCTTCAATAGGGTGTTCATTCCTTATGAGAATGAGATGCTATGGGCACTAAACCTCTCGTCTACGTAGAGCTAAAGTTCCTGGGTCTCTTGATGTTGAGCTCGTCCTCCCCAGCCTCTTGGAAAGGTTAAACCATAGCGTATTTTCTCTTGTGGGAGCTGCAGTCCCTCTTGAGGATTTAGAGGTTAAAGTATTGTGCCTGCGAGTATTTAGGTATATATATATATATATGTATATATATATAAAATATATATATATATATTTATATATATATATATATATATATATATATATATATTTAGATATTATATATATATATAGATTATATATATATATTATATATATATATTATATATATGCAAAACAACCACTCTGAAAGAATAGAGAAATTCCAAGCGCTTTCGTGACTACTCACATTATCAAGGAACTATGAAAGTAAAGCATCCAAGGAAGCTATATAAGGGGTCCGGCCAGCACCTCACTATCAGATCCCACAACGGTTAAACACGTGACGCGCGGCGACCCAACTTGGATAGGTCCCTTGCACAACTTCACCCCCAAGCTATTCTACCAAGGAAAATTTAAAAATTATTATTGTCCAGTGTTTATTAAATTCTTCCCAAATTCTATTAATTATAAATGGATCTAATTTATATAAACCAAAGGAAATATTTATATTATTGTCAAAAACTGCTTTTTATGAAACAAGATTCAATTATTCTGTCGACCATGGACTTGCTTGATACTACTTTCTCAACTTTTGAAAATCAATTGGATGGTTAAAATCTCTTACATGAATAAATAGAGCATTGGATCTTGTCCAGTTCTAATTGTGGGAACTGATAGTGAGGTGTGGCCGGACCCTTATATAGCTTCCTTGGATGCTTTACTTTCATAGTTCCTTGATAATGCGGGGTAGTCACGAAAGCGCTTGGAATTTTCTTATTCTTTCAGAGTGTTGTTTTGCATATTTGAAATCACCTGTTACTGTGATCTTATTGCATATATTTATATAAAATATATAGATATATATATTATATATATATATATATTTATATATATATAATATATATTATATATATATATTATATATATTATTATATATATATATATTATATATATATACAACTATATATATATATATATATATATATATATAAGTAGTAGGTTGGTAGACACAGCAACCGCCCAGGGAAGTACTACCGTCCTGCCAGATGACTGTGAAACAGAAACCTGTAACTGTTTTGCATGATTGTATGATTGCTGGTTTCTTTTTTCTGTCTCATAAACACGCTAGATAACAGGGATATCTTGCTACTCCTACTTACACTTTGGTCACACTTCAAAGACACGCACATGCATATAATTACATACTTAGGTTTTTCTCCTTTTTCTAAATAGCTCTTTTTCTTCTTTTTTCTTCATTGTCCGGGGGAAGGGGAAAAAGAATCTTTCCTAGAAAGCATGCGTGTCGTATGAGGCGACTAAATGCCGGGGGGGATGGGTAGTAACCCCCTTTCCCCTGAGCTTTACAAAAAGAGAAGAAGAAAAACTTTATAAAACTGGTTGCTTGAATTGCGTGGATGTAGTCGGTGAAAAAAAAAAGAAATTGCTGATGTTATGAATGAAAAAATTTGGATTCCTGGCCAAAGCGAAACAGAGCTAAGGGGTGGGGGAGTTTCGGTGGGGGGAAATAAATGGAAAATTGGAGTATTGAGAGAGTTGAGCAAAAAAAAGGGGGTAGAGTAATGTTAAAGGATCGTTACGGAATGGAAAAGAGATTGAAGTGAAAATTTCAAGAATTTAGGGGATTAAAGAAAAGGGTTGGTGCTAAAGGGGTCATAAAAGCGTGATGCACCGGGGAAAAGAAAAGAATGTAGGGAGAGGAGAGTTTTTGGGAGATGTTAAGTGGAAAGTATAGGAGCCTTTAAACCCAAATGAGGGGTTTTTGTGGTAGGGGACCAAATGTAAAGTAAGAGAAACTTTTGAGAGGGGTGTGGTAGGAATTTTGGGGGTGCCGGGTTTAAAATGTAATGGGACCCCTTTGTTTAAAAATTTGTATAAAAAGGGGTTTTTTTATAGGTAATACATTTTTTAAAGAAAGAGGAAAAATAAGTTACAAGATATGATGTGGGGCGAAATGAAGTAGTTTTTTGGATTATGTTTGGTAGAAAAAAAGATGTTGGTGATTTAGGTGTAATGTTTATAGAGAGGCCACAGATATATCAGATATTTCTGTTGTAGCTACAGTGAGAGAAAAAGGTTAAAAGGGATCAAGGGAATAGAAGCATCAGGGAAAGGAGGGGAAGGTTTATAAACAAAAATAGGAGGCAGTTGGGAAAAGATATAAACAGCTATTGGGGTAGATGGGCAATGAGAGAAGGAATGGGGTCGAAGAGGTAGGGGGTATTTTTAAAAAATGTAGTGTTAGAGTGTTTCAGAAAGTTTGGGTTACGGGAAAAGTGGGGCGGGAGGGAAGAGGAGCGATTGGTGGATGAGATGTAAAGAGAGTAGAAAGGGGAGAAAAAGTTGCATATGAGAAGTTTTTACAAAGTAGAAGTGAGCAAAGGGGGGGAAGGTTTTGGGGAAAAAAAAAGGAGAGGTAAGGGTGGTAAAGCAATGAAAAAAAGAGAGCAAATGAGAGGTGGCGAGATGTTTCAACAAATTTTGTTAAAAAATAAAAAAAAAGTTTTGGAGTGAGATTAACAAGTTAAGGAAGTTTAAAGAACAAATGGTTTGTCGTTAAAAATAGAAGGGAGATTTATTAAATGGGGAGTTAGAGGTTTGGGAAGTGGAGGGAATATTTTGAAGAATTTTTAAAATGTTGTGAAGATATTGAAGCTGTGTTTTTGTGTATGGACAAGGGGGGGATAAATCTTGTAGGAGGAGGAAGAGCAGTTGTAGTGTGGGGGAAGTTTTGGAGGCAGTAGGTAAAATGAAGGAGAAGGCAGCCGGGGGTTGATAGGAAAGATTGAAATGTTTTAAAAAACAGGTGGGGATATAGTTTTGGGGTGGTTGGGAAATTTTTAATTTAAAAGATGGAAGAGGGTAAGGTTCCTAGGGTTGGCAGAGGCATGCGTAGTTCTTTGTACAAAGGCAAAAAGGGACAAAAGGGGTGCAAAAATTTTAGGGGGATAAGGCTGTTGAGTTCCTGGTAAAGTGTATGGTGAGTTATTTTGAAAGATTAAGGTAAAGAGGAGAATAGGATAGCAGATGAACAAAAGGGGGGTTTTGGAAAAGGTTTTGGGGGGTTGGGCCAGGTGTTTTTCAGTGAAACATATAAGTGAACAGTATTTGATATGGCAAAAAAGGTCTTTGTGATTATGGATTTGGAAAAGGCATATGACAGGGTTTGGGTTGGGGGCAATGTGGCAGATGTGCGGTGATGGTGTGGGGTAGGTTTTCTGAAAGCAGTGAAAAGGTTTTTTCGAGGATAGTGAGGTCAAGTTAGAGTATGTAGGAAAGAGGGGAAAATTTTTTCCCCGTAAAAGTGGCCTTAGACAAGGATGTTTGAGTCACCCTGGTTGTTTATTTTTTTTAAAGGTGGGGTTGTAAGAGAAGTAATGCGAGGGTGTGGCAAAAGGGTGGATTGAAAAATAAAGAATCACATATAAGTGGGAGTTTTGTCACGTTGCTTTGCTGATGAACCCCGTGCTCTTGGGTTCTGAAGAGAAGTTGCAGAGGTTGGGGATGAATTTGGTAGGGATGTTTAAAAGAGAAAATTAATAGTGAATACGGAATGAGTAAAGTTTTGGGGAACAAAAAGATTGGGGATGAAAAATTGGATATCAGATTGGAGGGAGAGAGTTTTGGGGGAGGTGAAAGTTTCAGATATTTGGGGGGGGACGTGTCAGCGGATGGATCTACGAAAGGTGAGGGGAATCTAGAATTGATGGGGGAAAAGGGTGAGCAGTGCATTAGGGTCTGTGGGACAAGAACTTTTTCCTTGGAGCAAAAAGTGGAATGTAGGAGTTAGTTTTACCAATGTTTTTTTGGGTGTGAACATGGGTGATGAAGTTTCAGCGAGGAGAAAAGGGTGGAGGCAGTGGAGATGTCATGTCTAGGGCATGTGTGGTGTGACTTAAAGCAGGAATTGTAGTTTTGGAAGTTAGGAGGAGGTGCGGGATTACCAAAACTGTTGGGGCCGGGGTGAGGAAGGGGGTTTAGGTGGTTGGACATGAAAAGGAAAAGGGCGATAAGAAAAGACTTTAAGAGTGTATCCTGTAGTGGGGAAGGCGGGGTAGGGGGTCGGCTAGGAAAGGTGAAAGGAAGGGGGGAAAAAGGGGTTTTTTGTGCGAGGGGGTTGGGGTTTCCCGCAGGCTGCGTGAGGTGTTTTTTAGGGGTGAATGGGGACAAACGTTTTTAATACTTGGGCGTGCTGTTGGAGTGTGAGCAAAGTAAATTTTGAAGGGATTAGGGAAACGGCAGGCGGACTTTAGTCCCGGAGTGGGAAATACGTGCCCCCACTCTGAAGGGGGGGGGTGTTATGGTACAATTTAAAAGTAGTGTAAAGCACCCCTTTGGCAAGACGGAGGAGTGAAAATGTTTAAAAATTTTTTTTTTCGGGCCACCCCGCCTTGGTGGGAATCGGCCTGTGGGGTAATAATAAAAAATTAATATTTAAAGCTATATTTATTATTAATTTTTATATAAATATATTATATAATTTATATATTATATATATGTATTATTTTTTTGTCGTGCGAAAATGTAAAATGGTCAAATTGTTTGAAAATCATTTTTGCCTTTCTGAAATTTTCTTTTTTTTTGGATTACTTTTTTCTTAATGTTAAATTAAAATTTTTAATTTTTCCCAAAAGAAAACTTAAAACTTACCTAACCCCTTTTTTAAAAAGAGCAATTTTAGTGAATTTTTTTAAAAAAAATTTTTTAAAAATTTTTTTAAAAAAAACACAATCAAATATATTTTTTTTGTTAGGTTCAGAATGATTTTGGCGAAATTATTGCATACACAAATTTTCACTTGTCCTATATGGCAAGATGAGCGTTGCTATTTAAGCCAAGATGGCAAGTTCTGCCTATTCGGCACGACATATATATATATAACGCATCGGCCTTTTCCCCACCCCGGCAGGGTGACCTGAAAAAAGGAGAAGCACTTCCATCATCACTCACTCCATCACTGTCTTGCCAGAAGCGTGCCGACACAACAGTTAAAAAAAACAATAACATTATATATACTGACTATACAACGTAGGTGTCGCTGTTTCAATACAAAATGGCAGAATAGGAGAATGCTATTATTTACGTGTTGATTTATAGCATAAAAAAGTAAGTACAACATACTTTATTTTACATCACACCTTGGTTAGTGGAGTACTACATTAACTTATATATTATACAAATTAATAATATTCTGCAAGATATTATGTAGAACGAGCTTCACATTAAATACATATGACTGATGTGTGACATTCACGGTCCTGTTATCATAACACTTCCCTTTCATTATATTTGCTCACCCTTTTTAAAAAAATTTTTTATGCTTTTATAATACTTGATATAATATCCGAACGGTGATTAATTCATGTCTACATTCTAAATCTACAATTATATAGATTCACAGAAAATACCAGCAATTACTTTTGTCAACCACTCGCATTCATCGTTATTAAAAAATGCGTTAACTAATTCGTGAAAATAGTTTTTACTTCTGTTTTCTATGTCTGAGTTTCCTTATATCAATTATTTTGCCCAGGAAGAGATGAAGAGCTTGTTTCCCCAACTGTGCTGGAAATAAACTACTCTCCAGTAATCCACAAACTCGTCTGTAAATGTACCAACTTGCGTGTTATAATCTATTTTACTCGGCGTAAATACTTTGGATTTGTCAGTAGGTTTTGCGGTTATTAATATTTTTATAAATAATTGTAAAGAAAATGGTCGAGGTATCTGGTTGGTCAAGTGGTTGATGAGAAGCTTCGGTGTTCGGGAAGCAGAACTTTTCTGAGCTTTAAGTGTTTAGTGTCTAGCTGCATCTAGTGAACGAGGGTCATCAAGCTTCCTGCTCTACTTTAACAAGCATACAACACACACAAAGGTGTGTGTGTATTTCCTATATAAACCTTGAGATGTGTTATGTCATGTACCACAAAATTAAATTTAAAATTTACTCTCTTTGGTATTTAAAGGAAAATTGACTTGCGGTAAAGGTGACATTGTCTTAATAATCATTGTTTTAGTCGATAGGTTTTAAACCTATGCAGCAAGAAACCCAAACCCAGCAAGCGTCTGTCACCTATATATTCGTTGATAAAGGTGAAGAGAAAAAAACGAATGATTAGTATTCTACCCACATTGGAGATTGCTTGATGATGGTGAGAGGCTCTTGTTTCCAAGGAATATACATCTGCCCTAAATGCCCCCGAGGCATTCGCTGCTGACCACGGTAGAGTGCGGTTGTGCTCTGCACCCCTTGCTGTTTGCAGGCGAGCTCCCTTGTCAGTTACCTGGCTGCAGTGGGGGTGAAGTGGTGCTGTCACGCCTCTTTTTAACAACATAGGTGCACTGTGAGTGTAAAGGGATGGCGGTGAGACCCCAGGAAAAATACTGTAGGCATTGAGCTACTTCAAGGAACGATAACGCCTAGTTCTGCGCAAGTCTTATTGCCAAAGATCACCCGGGAGACATATGGCGTACAGATAGTGACTTGTAGGGGTGTAGCATTAAACGGAAGCCAAAGAATATTCGTCAAACTGCTATCAGCTACGGTTTATGAATCGTTAGTCCCCAGGTTTCAGGACGTAAGTCTTAGCGTCACACCAGCTGTCAGTGAAAGATTGTTTTAGATGTTTCACGGCATTATACGTTGATAAAGTTACGCAACGTTCCCTTTGAGGCGGACGAGGCGGATATAAGGGGAAGTTTTTGAGACATATGGGACGGTGCATTATGCTCAACATGGTACGTGGGCGGCAGGTGCCTATGCTGGTTATCCAGAGGGTTCTTTAACCCTCAAAATGACGTTGAGGAAACCCAAAATACCGTCATATTTTGTATCTACAAGATTTCAGGACGCAGGTAATGGTCATGTACCCAGGACAACGCCCGTACATGCCGCCTATGTGGTGAGTATGTTCACATAGCGGCGACCTGTAAACAAGCGAAGACGTGTGCCGGGACCTGTGGTGGATGTCGCAGCCCCTGCTTCAAGGTGGCAGGTGAAAAACAAACATCGGATGGAGGGCGTGGTGTTTTGTGGAGCGAGATAGTGGATCGGGCACACAGGACTGGCGGTGAGTTGGAGTCCCTCCCCAGCTGCCTGATCAGGTATCGTCTCCTGTGGATAAGGAGGAGCAGAAAATTACGGGGAAAAGGTTTTCTCGAGTTGAGGAAGAATTGGTGGAGGGTTGAAGACTTTGTCCCCACCAGAGAGAGACTTTAAACATCTGGGCGTGGTGTCATCGGAGAGCCGTCGCTTCCAGAAAGTCGGAGACATGATAATTTGGGACGTGATGGTGGTTTGGAGTCGTCCGTTGAATCTTTAAACCATTCTCAGGTAGAGGTGGAGGTTCATCGAGAGGCAACATTGATCAAGATATGTGTAACATGACGGTCGCGAGAAAGAGGGCGGCTACGTCAGATTCTAAATGACTCCTTACGCCTGCAAAAAGGGCCCTTTGGGAAACAGACTGAGGTGAAGTGTGAAGGTAGTGGTGTAGGTGGTGGTAGCCATGATAGGAGGCACCGGAAGAAGGGGGGAGGGAAAGAGAGCACTCTGAAGGTGTCAAACTTAAATTCAAGCTCTGGAGTTGAAAAGAGTGATGAGAGGAAGCAGGGGTGAAAACTTTAATAGGCCTTAGGGTATATCTGTAAATGTTAAGGGTTATGTAGCGGTATGAAGAGAGATTGGTTTCGTAATTTCCTGAACAAATCTAGAGTGGATGTTGTTTTCCCTGCAGGGAGCACAATTTTAAAGAGGGTAGGGGGGTTGGAGGTGGCAGGATTTCGAGTAGTTACCTTGCCATTCCCCTCTAAAAGGTGGTGTGGGAATTTTATTTAAGGGAGACGAGCCCGTTTGTTTTGCAGAAAAAGCGAGGGAGGAGGGGGAGGGAGGGTGTTGCTTTGTGGATGGGTGGTGGATGGGGTAAGCGTGTGTTTTTTGTGAGTGTGTAGGGCGCCGGGGGAAAATAACATCAAGGTAAAGAATGATTTTGTGTGTGAGGATCTTGTGTTTTTCATAAGTGCACTGCCAGAGGTAGAAATTTGTTGGGGGGGATTGGATAGTGTAATCGGGGTGGCTGATTTGGACCCAAAAGGGGCTGGATATATGTCTGTGGTCCTAGGGATTTATTAAGGGATGTTAGGTTACAGGGATGCCTTCGGGGGGGGCGGTGTGGGAGACTAAAATTTTACGTTTGTAGGAGTGGATATGCTGCGAGACTAGATAGTGTAGCTTTCTCAGGGGTGGATGTGAAATCTTCAGTACTGTGGAGGCTACAATGTCAGATCATAGGGCAGTGGTGGGTGGAGGTTGGGTGGGGGACGCTCGCGGACATATATAGAAGTTATTGGAAATTAAATATAAGTGTATTAGGTGATGAGGAGGGGTTGGAGGGGTTTTCAGTCCTATGGAGGGAGCTTTAGTGTGGAAGAACAGGGAGTGGATGACATTGTGACAGGGTGGGATAGTGTTGCAAAGGAAAGGATTAGAAAGTTTTATGTGAGAGAAGGAAAACGTATTAATAATTTAAATATGGACTGGCTAACTATTTAGAGGTAGGTTAAGAGGTTGCTATGGGCTGGGGGTAGGTGGGAATAATTTTCCTATGGATGAAATAGCTGAAATAAAGGGGGGGTTGAGGGTGTTGCAAAATGAAGGTTTCAAGCTGTAAGGGTGCAGGCGGGGTGGAAGAAGTGCTTGGGCGACAAGCCGTCGTGGTGTTTTGCGGCATCAAAAGAAAAGGCAGGCGGAGACAGCTATCCCATGTTTAGAGGAAAACGGAGATGGTGGGAATTATAGAGCAGGGCAGGAGATACGAACCGAAGGGGATGTGTGCATATGCAGAGGCTTGGTAGAGAAGTACTGGAACAGTGGGGGGGTGGGTGACGTGGCGTTGGACAAGTGTGTGTACGTATGTGACGTGTAATTTAGGAAATGTGATAGAAAGGTTTTTAGGGGGGCCCTATTACGGCAGAGGAAATAGAGAATGCGTTAAGGGGAATGAGGAAGGGGAAAGCGCCGGGTATTGACGGTCTCCCAGTAGAATTTTATTTACAAACATTGGACGTTAATAAGGGGATTTATAGTTTAGGTTATTTTAATCGTATGAAGGAGAAGGGTACGTTGGGGGAGAAGCAGGTAACAGCATTTGTAGTGTTGGTCCCGAAGGTCAAGGGGCAGCCCACCCTTCGGGGAGACCGAGCCATATCACTGCTGTGTGCAGACAAATAAGGTGTTCGCAAAAATTTTAGGTAATAGGTTTAAATGTGTTGTGGGAAGGGTGTGTCAAAATCTCATTTTGGGTTGCGCGGAAGGTCGATGATTGAAGGACATGGAATACTGAGAAGTTTTGTGGAAGCAAAGGGTGGGGGTGAAGGGGCGGCTTTGTTGGCTCTAGTTTTTGCAGGGAGCGTATGATAGAGTGGAAAGGGGAGTTTGCGGTTATACTTGGAGACAGATTTTTGGGGGAGGAAATAGTCGAGAGGGAAAATTTACGCTTACAAGGGGGCGAAAATGAGGATACAGATTAATGGGTGTATGGGGAGGGATATTGCAATGGGTATAGGCCTTAGACAGGGATGCCCCATGTCTCAAATATTGTTTGCGTGTTTCCAGGACCCTTTTATAGAATGGTTGACCCCCAGCTTATGTACGCCATGTGAGGGAAGTGTGGGGGGTGGAGGGCGGGCCCGGGGTTTTTAATTGGAACGTTGACGACACCAAACTGTGCTCATTCGTGAAGGGATGCCAATGGGAGTGTTGGACGAGGTTGTGCAATTATTTGGAAGTGCCACGGGTATGCAGGTAAATAGTGCGAAGTCAAGGTGCATGGGGTTGGGTTTTTGGGGTGGGGGGTGTAGGGGGGAGATGTAATGTTGTTAAAGAATGGGAGGTGTCTTTAAAGATTTGTGGTATTATTTATAAGGATGACATGGTTGCGGCGCGGGAGGAAACTCGGATAGGTTATTGGAAACGATCGTGGGGCGTCTAGGTGTTCTGAGACCCCAGCACCTAACTCTTATACAGAGAGTCATAGTCGTAAACATTTTATTGTATAGTAAAAATTTGGCATGTTGCAGCTGTGTTCCCAATTACAGGGACAGCGATTTGCGGGGATTCAAAGACGGGTGTACAAATTTTTGTGGGGTTCACGTTGTGATTGGTTCGGAGGGAAGTTGTAATGTTACCTGTAAGTCGGGTGGGTTGGGGTTGATGGATTTGAGACGGAGGGCTAAATGTGTGTTTATTAAATGGGAAGTTTTGCGTGGGGTGTGAACGCGGGGCAGTTGGGAAGGATACACGACAGGCTGGGTGTGTGGTATCGAGGAATGGGTTTGAGGGAATGCGAATTCGTTTTGGGGGCTGTGATGTTGGTTAAGGAACTGAGAAAGGTTCGTATAAAGGTTTTGTGTAGGTTGCTTGTAGGTAGGTGCTTTTATCCCAGTTGAGGGTTTGTTCCCCATGTATGCGGGGAAGAGTATTTGGTTTAGATTTAGTAAAATGAAGTTAAACCCTCGGGCGCGTGAGGTGATGTTTTTTTTTTCTGCATGGGATCCTTCCGTCTGGTGAGATACTACGAAACAGACAGGTTGTAGAGGGTGGGGGGTGTGGTATCAGTGGAGGGGGATGAGACACGTTCCATGTAGTTTTACTTTTGTGAAGGGTTTAGAGGAGGTCAGGTGTTGGTTAAGTAGGTTGGTACAGAGAGTGGGGGGCCGTGGGGTTGTCGGTTCTGCGGGGCTTTAAGTTTTAGATATGGGTGGGTTAGACAAAGGGTGCCAAAAGAGCTTTAGATTATTTTCATGGTAGATTATATATATATGTCGTGGGTGATGAGAGGGAGAGGGGATAGTGAGGAGAGAAGAAAGGTTCTGCGGTAACGGTTCTATAGTACGATGTGTCGTAACAGAGATTTGTATGGGAGGGGGTGGGATCAGGCTTCTCAGAGGGGTATAGAATGCTAACGTTAGGGATTCTCGTAAATCTGTGATTGATAATGAGTGAATGAAGGGGTTTTCTTTGGTTGGAGGGAGTCAGGGGCAAACAACGGGCTCGCCTCCCTGGGGGGGGGTCGTGAGAGTGTTGTGAATGTGGGTTTGGAATGGTTTCTGGTTTTCATTGAGCTTTATGGCAGCCAAGTGTGGATGTGGAGCTTCAAGGTTCTAATTTGTTAGATAAAATAATTTTTCAGAATGTAGGTATAATATAGTAGATTTTTTATGTATAATTTGATGTGTATCAGTCTTGTATGGACCGATTCTTGAGTAGTAAGTTATTTGCGATATGAAGTGTGTTTTAGTTTGAAATGTATGTTAACGTGCTGAGTTTTTGCACGATGAGATATATTAGATACTGTTTGCTTTGTGCGTACAGTGCATCTGATTAATTTTGATTTTGTAAAAACTTTTTGTGTGTACGTGTGTGTGTGGGTGTGGGTGTGTGTGTGTGTGTGTGTGTGTGTGTACGTGGTGTGTGAAACTTTGTGTGTGTGTACGTGTGTGTGTGTACGTGTGTGTGTGTACGTGTGTGTGTGTGTGTGTGTGGGGGTGTGTGTGTGTGGGTGTGTGTTTTGTGGGTGTTGTGTGTGTGTTTTGTGTGTGGGTGTGTGTGTGTGGGTGTGTATATATATATATCCCTTTCTATTGTATTGAGCCTTTGTCATGGGTGAGAGTTATGTAATACTTTATTTATGTATAAATTCGATTCTTTTAAAGTTTATAGTTCTGGTCTGTACCCTGATACCGGTTTGGGGGGTTCAATGCTAAGTTCTTGATGTTAAGTTTTAGTCTGTATGGTATACAGACATATCTAGACGGTTTTTTTTTTTTTTTTCGTATGTTGGTATATGTAAAGCTGTATTGTTAGGGATACGCATGTAGATGTTCTAGTAAGATTATGATGTTAGGTTTTGTTTTTTTTATTAATGCGAAGGATGGGATTTAACTGACATAACTTTTGTATATTTTATGTTCAAGTGTATTGAGCCATTGTCAGAGGTCATGTTATATGTACAAGTTATATATATGCAAGGTTTTGCATTAATGAATGTGTATATATATCAATTCATAACCCTGTGACAGTATTTTTTTTAGGTATGTTCTTGCCGTAAGTTCTTGTTGTATGTTTGGCAGCAATATCTTGCCAGCATGTAGGTGCAATCCGTTTTGTCAGTTAATTTGATTGAGATCAATACTGTTTCTTTATTTTTATGTTAAACTGTATTAGTTTTAAATAAAATAAAAAAAAAATGCCTCCTATTCCTTAAACCCTTACGGATTCAGGGCTCTCCTATGAACATAATAATAATAACGATCAGTGTTCATGTTGAGTTCTGGTGTTCAATATTAATATCGACCTTCAGGATGTTTGCATAATTGTTTTTAAATACGTAATTAAAACTTCAGTGTGCTGATGAAATATTCGAACATAAGTGTTCATAAAAGATTTGTTAATAGCAAAATAGTTTTTAACAAGTGTTGCGTCCCAGAGTGTTGCGTCCCAGAGTGTTGCGTTCCAGAGTGTTGCGTCCCAGAGTGTTGAATACCAGAGTGTTGAATACCAGAGTGTTGAATATCAAGTGTTGAGTACCAGGGGTGTTGAATACCAGAGTGTTGAGTTCCAGATGTTGCGTCCCAGAGTGTTGCGTCCAGAGTGTTTTAATACCAGAGTGTTGAATACCAGAGTGTTTTAATACCGAGTGTTGAATACCAGAGTGTTGAGTACCAGAGTGTTGCGTCCCAGAGTGTTGCGTCCCAGAGTGTTGAATACCAGAGTGTTGAATACCAGAGTGTTGAATATCAGAGTGTTGAGTACCAGAGTGTTGAATACCAGAGTGTTGAGTACCAGAGTGTTGCGTCCCAGAGTGTTGCGTCCCAGAGTGTTGAATACCAGAGTGTTGAATACCAGAGTGTTGAATATCAGAGTGTTGAATACCAGAGTGTTGAGTACCAGAGTGTTGCGTCCCAGAGTGTTGCGTCCCAGAGTGTTGAATACCAGAGTGTTGAATACCAGAGTGTTGAATACCAGAGTGTTGAATACCAGAGTGTTGAGTACCAGAGTGTTGAGTACCAGAGTGTTGAGTACCAGAGTGTTGAGTACCAGAGTGTTGAGTACCAGAGTGTTGAGTACCAGAGTGTTGAGTACCAGAGTGTTGGGGTACCAGAAATGTTGAGTACCAGAGTGTTGAGTACCAGAGTGTGAGTACCAGAGTGTTGAGTACCAGAGTGTTGAGTACCAGAGTGTTGAGTACCAGAGTGTTGAGTACCAAAGTGTTGAGTACCAAAGTGTTGGACAAAAGGGATATTCAATAAAGAATTCCTGATAAAGTTTCCTCAACAAAAGTGTTTGTAAGTAAACGAGTTTCTAAGAAGAGTTTCTTACAAAAAGTTTCTGACATGTTTCTATAAAAGTGACCCTAGAAAGTGTTATTGAAAAAATCTAAGAAAAGTGTTTCAAACGCAAGTTTTTCTAACAAAAATTCTAACAAAAGTTTTTCAAACGCAAGTTTTTCCAACAGAATTTCTAACAAGTTTTTCAAACGCAAGTTTTTCTAACAAAATGTCTAACAAAGTTCTATTCACACACACAAAAAAAGTTTTAGCAAGTGTTTTTAGAAAAAAATTCGTGGACAGATGGATGACAACACCGTCATGTTAAGGCGAGTATCATTTAGTACAATGAAAGGATAATAATCTTGGTTTCATTGTATCCCGAAAGTTATCATGTTAATGTTAGGATAATCTTAGTTTCATTGTACCCCGGGAGTTATCATGTTAATGTTAGGATAATAATCTTAGTTTCATTGTACCCCGGGAGTTATCATGTTAATGTTAGGATAATAATCTTAGTTTCATTGTACCCCGGGAGTTATCATGTTAATGTTAGGATAATAATCTTAGTTTCATTGTACCCCGAGAGTTATCACATTATTGTTAAATATAGGAATGATAATCTTGTTTTTATGCTCCCTGGAAATTACCATCTTAATATGAGTATCATTTAAGACAATGAAAGGCTGAATATCTTAGTTTAAGAGTGCCATGAAAGTTTTCTTGTAAAGACAAAGAAAGGATTTTATTTGCAGTGCAATTTAAGAGTCGTGTTAATTAAAGCGTGTAAAGGTGATAATTATTTACGAAACACAGGTGGTAGTCTAATAGCTCATAACACCTGGTCGTAAAATATGTCAGCCAAAAAAGATAATCGGTGGGGGAGAACACAAGGCAAACACAGCAAGGGTAGTTTTCCTTACCAAGGTTTGGTTAGGTAAAGTTTGTCAGTAAACAGGGCAGGTGTTTCCTGACGAGGGTCTTAGTCATGGATGACCTGCGGCTTTAGCTTTTGGTCATCTGACCCAGGCCTTCCACTGTCTTACCCCTCCAACCCTTTTAAAAAATTTAAAAGGGTTTGGTAAGGTTTGTCAGTAAACAGGCAGGTATTTCCTGGGCGCGGGTCTTAGTCATGTGTTGACCTGCAGTTGGAGCTTTTGGTCATCTGACTGAGGCCTTCCACTTGGGTTACCCCCCCACCCTTTTAAGCATTAAGTTATAAGTTATAACTATTTTTTCTTTTGGGCAATATATTCCTTACCATTTATTTACAAATATGTGCAATATTAATATGCTGAAACATAGAGTAATAGTGCAAACAAGAGCCCTCAAGGCGCAAGTTGATAACGACTAATGTCTGTAGGGAAAACTGCCACTCAGTAGGTGGGCAGGTTTTAATGTCACCTAGGTTAAGTAGCCCGCTTCTACTTGACTGACGGATTGAACTGGGCAATAAGGGCAGCAGCGGGGCCCGGAACTGCTGCACTGTAATTTCAAATTCACTGGACGAGAGGGCATGCCAGATACGTCAAAAATATAACATACACGATGCATGCCACAATAATCTTTGTTTTACTGAACATGAGTATTATTTCTGTGGCATAATCAAGTTGTTGTTTTTTTAATCACAAAGATTATAAACTGTATACTGAGGGTACTTTAAAATGTGAGGATGAGGGAAAAAACGGTACAACTGAGAATATTATCTGAAGGTGTAGGATGAAGGTATAACTGGGGATTCCTCTTAAAGGTGTTGACAGGAGGTTTTAACTAGGGATACTTCTTTGAGGTGCAGACTGAAGGGTATAACTGGGGATGAAACTTGCGTATTATTATATATTTAAATTAAATAATAAACCTATATGGGTGAAACAATGCTAAGAGACTCGCGTATTAATAAGTATGGTTGACATTTCAGGTAAGGGAGAATGAACAGCTCTGAGAGACGGTCCACACAACTTGAAGGTAAGTCATTGTTTTCTACCAGTTTTTATTGGCATTGTTTAGTAGTTCAACCATGGGCGAAATGTTGTCTTTATTTCCATTGTTTTACACTTCAAGTAGCGTGATTATGATTGCTCGCAAAGAAGTTTATAAGCATTACTTGTCAACCTTAGAATAACAGTACGAAATAACCCATTTATCTGATTGCCTGATTCCCCTAATAAAAATCTCATTCTTTCCCTTGACAATTATCACGAACATCAAAGACCTCATGTTTTTGTCTTTTCCGAGGAGGATATCATACCTATGTTTCCGTTATATTGTATATTAGAATTTTCCATTCGTGGTTAAAAGTTACATGCTCATCTTCCAAGCCCTTCCTCGGTGAAAATAGAGATCCCAGTTACCTGAAGAATACCGTGGGTAGTTATGATGCAAAGTACTCTTAAAGACCTTTCAAGATTCCAGGAGAAACAGTCAATAAAGCAATCGCTTCCAGTCGCATGTGCAATGCCGTCGTTGTTTATACAGATGGTTCTAAATCTTTTGACGGTGTTGGGTTCGCAGCCACGTTCCCTGACAATGTTGTCCGAGGTCATTTGTTAGACTCGGCTAGTATTTTTACCTCCGAGTTGTATGCCATCCTCATAGCGCTTCTCTGTATTGCATATGTCTCCTTCAGAGTTTGTGATCATTTCAGATTCCCTCAGCACTTTATGGGCCATTAAACAATTTGATTCCCCTCATCCATTGGTCCTTTGTATTCAACTTTGGTTGCGCCGTGTGTATACAAAACAAAGATGTCAAATTTTTTGTTGGGTCCCTGGACACATTGATGTGCATGGGCAATGAACAGGCGGATGCTGCTGTGCTGTCAGCGGTACATGATCTTCCGGTTTTCTTTTGGAGGTATTCCATTCAGGGATTATTTTTACAGTCGTCTCTGCCTGTCTTCGCAGCCGTTGGCAACATGGTCAGACATGCACCATAACAAATTGCACTCTATTAAACTGCTTTTTAGGTTTGTGGTCATCTTCATACCACTGCTGCGTTCCCGAGAGACTACACTCTCCTGTCTCCGCTTCGGCCATACCCGCCTTTCCCCTGTGTATCTCATGGAAAAGACGCCCTATTCCTCTCTGTGAGGTTTGTCGGATCCCTATTTCAGTTCTGCACTTGTGGATTGTCTGGTTTATCAACGAAGCTCACAGGATTTACCTCCGACGCCGCCGCCCTACCGTTCTTACCTTATCTTCCCTTCTTGCAGACGGCCATGCCTTTGATTACGACCACTTTTTGGCTTTTGTCAGCACATTGCTTTACTAGATAAACTTTGGGCGCATAACCCCCTAGTGTTTCTTTCAGCTCTTTTGTACTCTTACCTCTGATCCTCTCTCCACCTAGTTTTTTATAGCCTCGGCACTATTTTCTGTTCTGCGGTGCTGCATGACACTTGTCGGTTTGGCGCAACTATTATTTGATTATAATTAATTAATTTAAGTCTGTTTGAATTCTTCCAAAATTTGAATGTTGCTTTCGACCCTGCTTCTAATTTTTTCCCTCAAATGTTATTCCAAATATTAAAATCGTGAGATACACATTCAGTGTATCTCATCTAGTACTGGGTAGGCTTCCTTTTGTTCCCAGAACAACCTGAATTTTTCGTGGCATGGTTTTAACAAGGTGTTAAAAACATTCCTTAGAGATTCTGGACTATGTTGACATGATAGCATCTTTCAGTTTCTGCAGATCTGTCGGCTGCACATTCATGCTGCAAAACCCCCGTTCCACCATATCCCAAGGTTTACTTCAAATTCTCATCGTTACCATTTGCCTGTCTCATCAGAAATCGCGATTTATCAGACCAGGTGACTTTTTCTAATCTTCAGTTTGTCAAGTTTTGGTAAGTTGTGCCTCAGTTTTCCTTTTCTTAAATGACAGGGTGGATCCCGGTGTGATATTTTGATGCTGTTTCCATCCACTTCAAGGTTTGACGTGTTGTGTTTTCAGAGAGCTGTTCTGAGTACCACTATTGTAATGCGTGGTTCAGTAAATTACTGCTGCCTTCTGTTAGCCAGTCTGGCCATTCTCCTCTGACCTATTTTTTTACCAAGGAGCTTTTGCCCGCTCAACTGGATATTAATGTGTTTTTTTCACAAACATTTTCTGTAAAACTCTTCAAACTGTTGTGCGTGATAATCTCAGATCAGCAGTTTGGGGGTACTCAACCACCCAGTCGCGCACCAAAAAATTTATTCCACGGTCGAAGTCATATATAGATGACATTTCTTCCCCAGTCTAATGTTCGGTCGAAACAGCAATTGAACCTCTTGGCCATATCTTCATGCTTTTA
This sequence comes from Cherax quadricarinatus, assembly GCF_026875155.1. Taxonomy (NCBI): domain Eukaryota; kingdom Metazoa; phylum Arthropoda; class Malacostraca; order Decapoda; family Parastacidae; genus Cherax; species Cherax quadricarinatus. Next base: position 20,477,057 of record NC_069494.1, read on the forward strand.
CGCATTGAAATGCTGCCACGTGATTGGCTAATTAGATTTAAATTTCATTAAGCATTTTAAAGGTACATTTAATAAAGTGGCCATGAATGTATACCAGTTCTCAACCAGGAACAAGATCAGTCATCAATTACTTCCACTCTTGAAAGATACAAATACATGCAATCAACACTGTTTGCCATAGTGAAGACTTTATCATCGGTCCTGGTTACCACAAGATTATGCAGTTATGTTACATAAAGTAGTCAACTTTAAAATAATCCTTGACAAAAGTAATCCTGAGAACTGTATTAGATACAACAGACAGTTTTCAGAAAGTGATGAAGTTTGCTATTGTAAATGTACGCGTCCACACCCTATGATGTTAACACTCTTAATCACTCGGAAATTTTCTTCATGTTATGCGTATACCATAATTATACAACGTACTCTGTTTTATTTTATATAAGGTGGAAGCCCAGCCGTCGCATCGTACGATTTTATCTAAGCTTTTCATTAGAGGACAATCAGTGGAAATCATATGATTAAAATGTGAAATAAAGGCCAAAAACGTCAGGAGAAAACTGTGTTTCCCCAGAAAACAAATACCACCACCCAAAGAGCACGTCACTAGTGCCTTCAGTGTACAGAGATCAGTAACAGGATACACACCAGTACAGTGTACTTATGCGTTTTAGTTATTACCTCACACAGAGGAACTCTGATGAATATCTGGCTGTTTTCTGGATGAAAATCATTTTGCTTGTTTTTTCACCTGTATCACCAGTACATGTTTTTTTTTTTACCAGATAATTTTAACTGTTCTTACGTTATTGAACATTTCTAAAGTCTGGCGGTAAAAATTGTTTTACAGATCCCTCGTGAGAA
>NC_069494.1:20478420-20513431 GCF_026875155.1 Cherax quadricarinatus
CGCGCGCGCGCGCACGAAAAACACGCAAACACACGCAAACACCCCACAAATATACACGCACACACAAACGCTGGCACACAAAAATGTAACACACATGCGCACACACACATACACACACACACACACACACACACACAACACCACACACACACACACACACACACAACACACAGCAGTAAGAACAAGAGAAAGAGGGGTGGGTGGATTGCATTTTCTTGGACTGCAAGAAGGCTTTTGACACAGTACCACACAAGAGATTGGTGCAAAAACTGGAGGACCAAGCAGGGATAACAGGGAAGGCACTGCAATGGATCAGGGAATACTTGTCAGGAAGACAGCAGCGAGTCATGTACGTGGCGAGGTGTCAGAGTGGGCACCTGTGACCAGCGGGGTCCCACAGGGTCAGTCCTAGACCAGTGCTGTTTCTGGTATTTGTGAACGACATGACGGAAGGAATAAACTCCGAGGTGCCCCCTGTTTGCAGATGACGTGAAGTTGATGAGAAGAGTTTCATTCGATCGAAGACCAGGCAGAACTACAAAGGGATCTGGACAGGCTGCAGACCTGGTCCAGCAACTGGCTCCTGGAGTTCAATCCCACCAAGTGCAAAGTCATGAGGATTGGGAAGGGCAAAGAAGACCGCAGACGGAGTACAGTCTAAGGGGCCAGAGACTACAAACATCACTCAAGGAAAAAGATCTTGGGGGTGAGTATAACACCAGGCACATCTCCTGAAGCGCACATCAACCAAATAACTGCTGCAGCATATGGGCGCCTGGCAAACCTCAGAACAGCATTCCGACATCTTAATAAGGAGTCGTTCAGGACCCTGTACACCGTGTACGTTAGGCCCATATTAGAGTTGCGGCACCAGTTTGGAACCCACACCTAGCCAAGCATGTAAAGAAACTAGAGAAAGTGCAAAGGTTTGCAACAAGACTAGTCCCAGGGTTAAGAGGTATGTCCTATGAGGAGAGGTTAAGGGAAATGAACCTGACGACACTGGAGGACAGGAGAGATAGGGGGGACATGATAACGACTTACAAAATACTGAGAGGAATTGACAAGGTGGACAAAGACAGGATGTTCCAGAGATTGGACACAGTAACAAGGGGACACAGTTGGAAGCTGAAGACACAGATGAATCAAAGGGATGTTAGGAAGTATTTCTTCAGCCACAGAGTAGTCAGGAAGTGGAATAGTTTGGGAAGCGATGTAGTGGAGGCAGGATCCATACATAGCTTTAAGCAGAGGTACGATAAAGCTCATGGTTCAGGGAGAGTGACCTAGAAGTGACCAGTGAAGAGGCGGGGCCAGGAGCTTGGACTCGACCCCTGCAACCTCAACTAGGTGAGTACAACTAGGTGAGTACACACACACACACACACACCTAATAGCGGCCAACGACGAGGCGGGGCCAGCAGCTGTGACTCGACCCCTGCAACCACAATCTTTATATTGTCAAGTACTGTAATATATTAATCGTAGTATATTTTACACCATTAATGTTATGGAACACTAAATTATATTTAAGTTTTTTTTTATATTTTATTTAAAACCAATACAGTTTAACAAAAGTAAAGAAACAGTATGGATCTCAATCAAATTAACTGACAAAACGGCTTGCACCTACATGCTGGCAAGATATTGCTGCCAAACATACAACAAGAACTTACGGCAAGAACATAGCTAAAAAAAAAATACATGTCACAGGGTCATGAATTGACATATATACACATTCATTGATGCAAAACCTTACATATATATAACTTGTACATATAACATGACATCTGACAAAGGCTCAATACACTTGAACATAAAATATACAAAGAAGTTATATCAGTTAAATCCCATCCTTCGCATTAATCAAAAACCAAAACGTAACATCATAATCTTACTAGAACATCTACATACGTATCCCTAACAATACACCTTTACATATACCAACATACGAAAAAACAAACTGTCTAGATATGTCTGTATACCATACAGACTAAAACTTAACATAAAGAACTTAGCATTGACACCAAACCGGTATCAGGGTACAGACCAGAATTATAAACTTTAAAAAGAATCAATCATGCATATATAAAGTATTACATAACGTCTGACCCATTACAAAGGCTCAATACAATAGAAAGGGATATACACACACACACACACACACACACACACACACACACACACACACACACACACACACACACACACACACACACACACACACACACACACACACAATTTCACAAAATCACATTAATCAGATGCACTGTATGCACAAAGCAAAACAGTATATAAGTATATCTCATCGTGCAAAAACCCAGCACGTAACATAAATACAAACTAAAACACTTCATGTCGCAAAGAACTTATTACTCAAGAATCGTGCCATACAATACTGATCCACATCAAAATTATACATAAAAAACCTACTATATTATACCTACATTCTGAAAAGTGTTATATCTAACATAACGAGACCTTGAGCTCTACATCCACACTTGGCTGCCATAAAGTCTCCATGACAACCAGGAAACCATTCCAAACCCACATACACAACACTCTCACGACCCCCCCCCCAAAGGAGGCGAGCCCGCTGTGACCCCCTGACTCCCTCCAACCTATGAAAACCCCTTCATTCACTCATTATCAATCACAGATTTATGAGAATCCCTAACGTTAGCATTCTATACCCCTCTGAGAAATCCTGATCCCACCTCCTCCCATACAAATCTCTGTTACGACACATCGTACGATAGAACGTTACCGCAAGAACCTTCCTTCTCTCCTCACTATCCCCTCTCCCCCTCATCACCCACGACATATATATATAATCTACCATGATATAATCTAAAGCTCTTATGACACCCTCGTCTAACCCACCCATATCTAGACAAAGCACGCAAAACCGACACCCCACGACCCCCCACCCTCTGTCCCAAAACCTACTTAACCAGCACCTAACCTCCTCTAGCCCTTCACAAAAGTAAACTACATGGAACGCTGTCTCATCCCCTCCACAGATACCACACACCCCACCCTCTACAACCTGTCTGTTTCGTAGTATCTCACCAGACGGAAGGATCCCATGCAGAAAACGAAACATTACCTCACGCGCCCGAGGGTTTAACTTCATTTTACTAAATCTAAACCAAATACTCTTCCACGCATACATGGGGAACAAACCCTCAACTGGGACAACGCACTTACCTACAAGTAACCTACACAAAACCCTTATACGAACCTTTCTCAGTTCCCTAACCAACATCACAGCCCTCAAAACGATTTCGCATTCCCTCAACTCCATTCCTCGATACCACATACCCAGCCTGTCGTGTATCCTTCCCAACTGCCCCGCGTTCACACCCTCACGCAACACTTCCCATTTAATAAACACACATTTAGCCCTCCGTCTCAAATCCATCAACCCCAACCCACCCTGACTTACAGGTAACATTACAACTTCCCTCCGTAACCAATCACAACGTGAACCCCACAAAAATTTGTACACCCGTCTTAGAATCCCCGCAATCGCTGTCCCTGTAATTGGGAACACAGCTGCAACATGCCAAATCTTACTATACAATAAAATGTTTACGACTATCACTCGCTGTATCAGAGTTAGGTGCTGGGGTCTCAGAACACCTAGACGCCCCACGATCGTTTCCAATAACCTATCCGAGTTTTCCTCCCGCGCCGCAACCATGTCATCCTTATAAATAATACCACAAATCTTTAAAGACACCTCCCATTCTTTAACAACATTACATCTCCCCCCTACACCCCCCACCCAAGAACCCAACCCCATGCACCTTGACTTCGCACTATTTACCTGCATACCCGTGGCACTTCCAAATAATTGCACAACCTCGTCCAACACTCCCACTGACATCCCTTCACGAATGAGAACAGTGTTGTCGTCAACATATCCAATTAAACCCGGCCAGGCACTCCCACCCCCCACACTTCCCTCACATGGCGTACATAAGCTACGGTCAACCATTCTATAAAAGGGGTCCTGGAAACACGCAAACAATAGTTGGGACATGGGGCATCCCTGTCTAAGGCCTCTACCCATTGCAAAATCCCTCCCCATACACCCATTAATCTGTATCCTCATTTTCGCCCCCTTGTATAACGTATTTACCCACTCGACTATTTCCTCCCCAAAACCCTGTCTCCTAAGTATAACCTGCAAAGCTCCCCTTTCCACTCAGTCATATGCTCCCTACCAATCTAGAGCCAACAAAGCCGCCCCTCCACCCCCACCCTTAGCTTCCACAAAACTTCTCAGTATCCCATGTCCTTCAATCATCAACCTTCCCGGCAACCCAAACTGAGATTTTGACACGACCCTTCCCACAACACATTTGAACCTATTACCTAAAAATTTTGCGAACAACTTGTAGTCTGCACACATCAGTGATATGGCTCGGTACTCCCGAAGGGTGGGCTGCCCCTTGACCTTCGGGACCAACACTACAACTGCTGTTACCTGCTTCTCCCCCAACTTACCCTTCTCCTTCATACGATTAAATAACCTAACTATAAATCCCCTTATTAACGTCCAATGTTGTAAATAAAATTCTACTGGGAGACCGTCAATACCCGGCGCTTTCCCCTTCCTCATTCCCCTTAACGCATTCTCTATTTCCTCTGCCGTAATAGTCCCACTGATTGTTCGCATCGCTATTGTGCCGTGCGGACAGGCTGCGCAGTAGCTCCTGATACAACTGGTTTACTGCGCAGTTTTCCTGTTTTGTGCATACAACATGGCGGATCGCATTGGACGCCGGGTGAGCACTGTTTGTGTGGAATTGGTGCGTGGCACGCTTACAGGAACAACCATGCACGTGTTACTGCATGCCATCACAGTGAGGTAATGGAATACCGACCGAAGAATTATATGGAGTAGCAGTAAATGGTGTGTCGAGAATTTTCATCAAGTTTAAAGACGCAGGATTCTACACAAGCATAGTCAACAAATATCAAGAGAAGAGGCTGGCAGTGAACACTATGGTGGAAGTCTGCTTACATGATGTGTCCAGCTATGTGACGTGGGTGAAAGAAACGAAACGTGCCTTTTGAGGCGACGGAGCATGATGTGACGGCGGTGTTTAGCAGCTATGGGAAAATCCACTCAGCATGATGGGGGTGTGGCAAAATGGACCTTATGAGGGCTACCTGAAGGATCAATTTACGCTGAAAATGACGTTGAGGCAGCCAATTCCATCATACGTATTTATGGAGGTCTTCCGAACGCAGGTCTACGTGTACTACTCAGGGCAGCGGAAGACTTGCAGATTATGTGGTTCTTTTGAACATATGGCGGCCCAATGCTATAAAAAAGCTGGACGGAGGGAACAGGTACCAGTGATCTTACATCAGAGGAATGCTCTGGAGGTGTCGGAGGAAGGAGTAAGGCCAAACAAGATTCCTTGCCGATGGAGTGACGAAGTGGATAGGGCTGAGGCGGCCATGGAGGAAAGTGTAACACTAACAGTTGATAAGGGACAGACGACATCGACGTCTGATGAGGAGGGTACGGGCCAACAGGATGGCTTGCTGGAGGAAGTACTTAGTTCCTTTTTGCATGACGTTGAAGAGGGACAGGTGGATGAAGGGTGTAACCTGGTGCAGGCAACGGTGCAGCAAGATCAGGAGGTTAGGAATACTGTGTGCACTAATGTTAATGTGCACAACGTTGTGGCAGAGGTCCATAGGGCGGAAAAGACAGGTGACGAGGTGTGTGGGGAGGGGAGTTTCTCGTAAGAGAACTGCAGGAACGTCTGAGATGGACGATGTTCTTACTCCGGGACAAAGAACAGGAGTAAAATCTTGGAGAAAGGATGTATGTCATAAGGGAAAGAGGGTAGGGGTAATGTAGGGTTCAATGGTTCTAGGGATAATGAAGGGATAGGGGGGGGTGAATAAGCAAGCTGTCAAGAAAGATGCCATACAGCAGGACGGTATAGGAGGGTGGGTTGCCAAGAAGAAAGGGTAAACCACCACTATTAAAATAATTCACGATAGTAACTGTAAATGTAAATGGATTGAAGAATGAAGTGAAACGAGTATGGATGGAATGGTTTTTGAGGAGATATAATGTGGATGTATCTTTATACAAGAACATAATTATAAGATAGGCTGTGGTTTGGCATTAAGAGGTTATAAATTGTATGTAAGTGGGTCTGTTAGGTTAAAAGGGGGAGTGGCAGTGGCTGTGAAGGAAAATAGTCCCTTACGTATTATAAAGTGGGAAGAAGGGGGGAGGGTAGTGAGGGTGGATGGTGAGTGGGGAGCATCTCGAGTATGTTTCATTGGAGTTTATATGCTAGCGGAGAATATAATCAAAGTAAAAGAGGATTTTGTGAGAGACTTTTTAGTGTATTTTTTAGGGGTTTACCTCTAGTCACTGTAATTGGGGGGACTGGAACTGTGTTATAAGGGGGGGGACATGGAGCCAAGGGGGGCGGGTTGTGTGTTACGGTCGTTACGCAATGTTTTACAGGATGCAGGGTGAGGGACGTGGAGGGGAGTGAGGCTTGGAGAGGGGATTACACTTTTGTTAGGAGAAATTATTCAGCGAGGTTAGATAGGATTTATATAACGGAGGCAGTTAGGGTAGGAGGGGTAAAAACAGTGGACGTAGGGTTTTTCGGATCATAGGGCAGTTTTGTAGAGCTGGATTGGGAGGGAGTGGTAAAGGTAATATTCAAGTTTCTGGAAGTTAAATGCGAGGTTGGTGGGAGTGGGGTGGTGAACGCAGAGTTTAGAGACTGTGGAGACAATTGTGGAGGGTAAGGGATGGGGTAGGGAGTATTTTGAGGATTATTGGGAAAATAGGCTAAACCGGGTATCGCGGGGTTTTATAAATATAAAGGAAGGGAGGAGGCGAGGTGAGTACGGTTTACAGAATTATTTGGAACAGCAGCTCAATGAGTGTTACACAAGAGATGAGGGGAAGTCTTTTGAAGAAATATCAGAGCTAAGAGGGAGGCTAAGGGACATACATAATGAAAGATTTGATGAATTAAGGGTAAGGGCAGGTATGGATGCCGTGCTATGGGGAGATAAACCGTCGGGTAGTGTGTTAAGAAGTTTTCGCATTAGACAACAGGAGTCCACTATAATACTTTTAGAGGTTAGTGACGATTTGTAAGGTTATACTAAGGGGCAAATGTTGGTGACAACTGAGGGGATAAGTAATTATGCGGACTATTGGTTTAAAAGGAAATGGGAAAAAGGTAATGTGGGGATAGTTAATAAAGAAAGGAGGGGTGAAGGTCTTGGGGAAAGGTGGGGAGGACAGAGGGGATTGGAGGGAATAATAAGTATGGAAGAAGTGAAAGAGGCAGTGTTCAATTTAAGTAAGGGGAAAGCACCGGAATTGATGGGCTTTCCAATGATTTTTACAGAGTGCATTGGGAAACCATAAATGTTTGTTTGGTTCAGGTATTGAATTGTATGCTGAAGGAAGGGAAATTGGGAACGTCACAGAGGACGAGTGTGGTCGTGCTTGTAAAGAAAAAGAGCGAGGGGAGAACACTGAGCACGTACAGGGCCAAATCTTTAATGTGTACGGATTATAAGATTTTTGCGAAGATTTTAGGGAACAGGATGAAGAAGGTAATAGGTGGTATGGTGCACAAGGGTCAGTTGGGAATTCCGGGTCGTAGTATGAGGGATGGACATAGTCCCTATTAGGGAATTTTTTGCAGGTTGTAAGGGTGGTGGAATTTTGGGGCATTGATTGGGAGAATGCTTATGACGGTGTGAATAGAGAGTACATGGTTGAACTTTAAGGCTTATGGGTTTTGGGGAGGGAATAGTAAAATGGGTGAAGACCTTGTATGCAGAAGCTACGATTCAGGTGCAAATTAATGGTAGGTTGGGTAGCGTGTTGAAAATGGAGAAAGGTTTGAGACAGGGGTGTCCTATGTCTCAAATTCTGTTTGCATGTATGCAACACCCGTTTTATGGAATGGTTGAGGAAGCAACAACGTTACAGGAGGAGGGTAAGGGTTCACAGAGGTAGTTGGTTATGTAGATGACACAACAATACTGATCAATGATGTCGAAGGTTTGTGAAAGGTGGAGAGAGTAATGAGTTTTTTTGGAGAGGCGTCAGGCATGCGTGTCAACAGGGCTAAATCGAAATTATTAGAGATAGGAGATTGGGTGGGGGTAGAATGGGGGTGGAGTCTGGATGGGATGTGACTGAACAGCTGAAAATTTGTGGGATTATCTATATGGCAGATGAGCAAGAGGCTAGGCGGAGGAATTCGGAATTGGTGGGAGAGAAAGTTGTACAACGGATTAGGAACCTAAGAGCGAAGGATGTTACTCTAATGCAAAGGGCAATAATAATAAATTCATTGGTTTATAGTAAAGTGTGGAACGTGACAGTGGTGTATCCTTTACGGGAACAGGAGATAAAGGAGATACAGAGAAGGGTGCTTCGTTATATATGGGGTTTTGGACGAGCATGGCTAAGTAAAGAGGTGGTTATGACGAATGTGCGCAGAGGGGGAGTAGGGCTTTTGATGCTAGAGCCGAGGGTAAAGGCCATGTATGTTAAACAAAAGTACGTAAGGGAGGGGGGGTAAAAGGGGTGAGGGTTGGGAGGGTGATGAGGGATGTACGACGATGGTGGGGAGGAAAGGACTTGATGGAATGTGAGAATATGCCTAAGGGTTATGTTAGTAATAGGTGGTAAAAAAGCTCAAAGGTGGGAAGGTTAGTAGAGATGAGTAGGAAACCAGAAGTGATGCAAGGGGGCAGTATACCCTTTGTATGATTGGGGTACGATTTGGCATGATTTCCAGAAACTTAGATTAATGCCTAGGGTAAGGGAGTTAGTTTATAGGTTTGTAATGGGATTTAGCGTCAAAGCAGGCTTTGTGTGTGATGGGTTTGGTAAAGGAAGCGAAATGCGAACATTGTGAGGAATCGGAAACAGCTTTTCATGCCGTATATTTTTGTAGGGAGTTGGGGCAGGTACGGGTGTGGCTGGCTAGTCTTTTCCAGTTAATGGGTGGGGGCAATGTAGAGCTCCTGCGTGCCCTAACTTTAGAGGTAAGGGGGGTGTCTGAGGTTGTAAAAAGAGCCATTCTGTACATTGTGACAGATTTCTTGTTTTATTCCTGGGGCTTGAAGGAAAAAGGCAGGGGGATTAGGGTAAGGGCTATTGCAGCAGGAATTTATCGCACAGTATGCAGAAATAAACACATTTATGGTAACAGGTGGGCGACTGCGTTCCCGGAGGCATATAGAAATATAACGGTAAGGGGACTCAGTAATTTGGCTACTTAAGTACTAAGGGACCATTTTCCTTTTCTAGAGCGAATATGACCATAATGAAGGATATGTAAATGTGGTAGGATTGTCATGAGTTTTTTTTTTTATATTTTATTTAAAAAACACAATACACATTATACATGTATGCTATACATACGTCACATAAACTAAGACATGTTATCCATTAAATATGAAACAAAACAGCTCCACGTTCCCTATCCCATCACTAACTTATACATAAGAAACACTCTTTCAACTTAAACTGTTTGAATCCCCCCAAAAATGCAAACTTACATGAGACTACACGAAGGACAACCCATTCCTGAACATACAGGTGGGTTTATTAAATTCATAGATACATCCAGTTCTTTCAAACACAAAAGGCTATATAATCCAAAGAATGTCACACGTATTTACATTGTACATGAAAGTTTATATACAAAGTCATTCTCATATAATCCAGTCCCTTGCCCCCTCATTTTCTTACAACAAATACAAGGATGTATAAGTGATCAATAAAATAAGAAGTATACTGGATATTAACAAAATTCCACTACCACACAATCCCAGTACGTAAATAACACTATAGCTGATGGTATATTACCACCAGTTACACATCCAACAACATGGGCCTACCAAATCCCCCCTTACTATAATTAATAAGCCAGTGCCGACAAAAATATTTACATGCACCGTTTTGAGAAAAAGCCATAAGTAGCCAAACAATCAAGGTTATGCCCTTACCTCATTAAACCTTAATGAGAAATTACCAGAAGTTGGTGATGCATAAAACACAAAACAAAAATATAAAAGTACATAGAACACAATATGTACATTATATTACTAACACACACACCTGTATAAAAGGAGAGTGACCCTAGAAGTGACCAGTGAGAGGCGGGGCCAGTACTTGGACTCGACCCCTGCAACCACAACTAGTGAGTACAACTAGGTGAGTACACACACACACACCACATACCTAATAGTTCCAACGACGAGGCGGGCAGCAGCTGTGACATCGACCCCTGCACCCACAATCTTTATATTGTCAATTACTGTAATATATAATCGTAGTATTTTTTATCACCATTAATGTTATGGGACACTAAATTATACTAAAGATTTTTTTTATTTTTATATTTTATTTAAAACCAATACAGGTTTAAACAAAAGTAAAGAAACGTAATGTATCTCAATCAAATTAACTGACAAGAACGGCTGCACCTACATGCTGGCCAGAAGTTGCTGCCAAACATACAACAAGAACTTACGCAAGCAAACATAGCAAAAAAAAAATACAAGTCCACAGGTTCATGAATTGACAATAACCACATTCATTTTGATGCAAAACCTTACATATATATACTTGTTACATATAACATAACATCTGACAAAGGCTCAATACACTTGAACATAAATATACAAAGAATGTAAAAATCAGTTAAATCCCATCCTTCGCATTAATCAAAAAACCAAAACGTAACATCATAACTTACTAGAAAATCAACATACGTATCCCTAACAATACACCTTACATTACCAACATACGAAAAAAACAAACCTGTCTAGATATGTCTGTATACCATACCAGACTAAAAGCTTAACATAAAGAACTTAGCATTGACACCAAAACCGGAAATCAGGGTAACAGACCAGATTATAAACTTTAAAAAGAATCAATCATGCATATATAAAGTATTTCAAACCTCTGACTCCATTACAAAGGCTCAATACAATAGAAAGGGATAAACACACACACAAACCACACACACACACACACACACACACACACACACACACACACACACACACACCACACATCACACACACACACACACACACACACAATTTCCACGAAAATCACATTAATCAGATGCACTGTATTCCAAAGCAAAACAGTATATAAGTATATCCACGTGCAAAAACCCAGCCACGTACATAAATACAAACTAAAACTACGTTCATGATCGGCAAAGAACTTATTACACAAGAATCGTGCCATACAATACTGATCCACATCAAAATTATACATAAAAAACCTACTATATTATACCTACATTCTGAAAAGTGTTTTATCTAACATAACGAGACTTGAGCTCTACTCCACACTTGGCTGCCATACATTCTCCATTGACAACCAGGAAACATTTCCAAACCCCACATACACAACACTCTCACGAACACCCCCCCCAAAGGAGGCGAGCCCGGCTGTGACCCCCTGTACTCCCTCCAACCAATGAAAACCCTTCATTCACATCATTATCATCACAGATTTATGAGAATCCCTAACTTAGCATTCTATACCCCTCTGAGAAATCCTGATCCCACCTCCTCCCTAATACAAATCCTGTTACGACACATCGTACGATAGAACGTTAACAGCACTAAACCTTCCTTTTTTTACCCCCCCTCCCCCCCTCCTCACTATCCCTCCTCCCCCTCATCACCCACGACCTATATATAAAATCTACCAAGATATAATCTAAAGCTCTTATGACACCCTCGTCTAACCCACCCATTCTAACCAAGCACGCAAAAAACAAACCGACACCGCCAACGAACCCCCACCCTTCTTGAACCAACCACTTAACTCGCACCTAACCCTCCTCTAAAGCCCATCACCAAAAAGTAAACAACATGGAACGCTGTCTCATCCCCTCCACAGATACCACAACCACCCCACCCTCTACAACCTTCTGTATCGTAGTAATCTCACCAGACGGAAGGATCCCAGCAGAAAACTGAAACATTACCTCACATCGCCCGAGGTTTAACTTCATTTTTACTAAATCTAAACCCAAATACACTTCCCACGCATACATTGGGAAACAAACCCCACAACTGGGACACCCCACTTACCTACAAGTAAAACTACACAAAACCCTTATACGAACCTTCTCAGTTCCCTAACCAAACAATCCAGACAAAGCCCCTCAAACGATTTCGCATTTCCCTCAACTCCATTCCTCGATACCACATACCCAGCCTGTCGGTTTATCCTATCCCACTGCCCCGCGTTCACGACCCTCGACGCAAACACTTCCCATTTAATAAACACAACATTTAGCCCTCCGTCTCAAATCCATCAACCCCAACCCACCCTGACTTACAGGTAACATTCAACTTCCCCCTCCGGAAACCAATCACAACGTGAACCCCACAAAAATTTGTACACCCGTCTTAGAATCCCCGCAATACGCTGTCCCTTAATCGGGAACACAGCTGCAACATGCCAAATCATACTATACAATAAAATTTTTACGACTATCACTCGCTGTACAGAGTTTAGTGTCTGGTGTCTCAGAACACCAACGCCCCCACGAACGTTTCCAATAACCTATCCCGAGTTTTCCTCCCCGCCGCAACCATTGTCATCCTTATAAAAATAAATACCACAAATCTTTAAAGACACCTCCCATTCTTTAAACAACTTACATCTCCCCCCTACAACCCCCCACCCAAGAAACCCAACCCCATGCACCTTTACTTCGCACTATTTTACCTGCAAAACCCGTCAAACACACAAATAAATGCACACCCTCGCGTCCAAACAGCTCCCACAGACAATCCCTTCACAAAGAGAACAGTGATGTCGTCAACATATCCAATTAAACCTAAACCCGGGCCAGCACTCCCACCCCCCACACTTCCCTCACATGGAGGTAAACATAAGCTACGGTCAACCCAAATTTTCTATAAAAGGGGTTCCTGGAAACACGCAAACAATATTTGGGACATGGGGCATCCCTGTCTAAGGCCTCTACCCATTGCAAAATCCCTCCCCATACACAACCCCCCCCCACCATTAATCCTGTATCCTCATTTTCGCCCCCACTGTATAACGTATTACCCACTCGACAATTTCCACCCCCACAACCCTGTCTCCTAAGTATAACCTGCAAAGCTTCCCACCCCCTTCCCACTCAGGCATATGCTCCCTACCAATCAAGTAGCCAACAAAGCCGCCCCTTCCAATCCCCCACCCTTAGCTTCCCACAAAACTTCTCAGTATCCCCTTCCTTCAATCATCAACCCTTCCCCCCGCAACCCAACCTGAGTTTTGACACGACCCTTCCCACAACACATTTGAACTAATACCTAAAAAGTTTTGCGAACAACTTGTAGTCTGCACACATCAGTGGATATTTCTCGTACACTCCCTAAGGTGGGCTGCCCCTGACCTTCGTGACCAAAACTACAACTGCTGTTACCTGCATCTCCCCCAACTTAACCCTTCTCCTTCATACGAATTAAATAACCTAACTAGAAAATCCCCTTTATTAACGACCAATGTTGTAAATAAAATTCTACTGGGAGACCGTCAATACCCGGCGCTTTTAACCCCCCTTCCTCATTCCCCTTAAAACGCATTCTCTATTTCCTCTGCCGTAATAGTTCCCACAGATATGTCTCATCTGCTAATGTGCCGTGCGGACATGTGCGCAGTGGAGCTCCTGTATACAACTGTTCACTGCGCAGTTTTCCTGTTATGTGCATACAACATGGCGGATCGCATGGACTGCCGGGTGAGCACTGGTATTTGAATTGGGTGCGTCGGGCCCCGGCTTACAGAACAACCATGCACCTTGTTACTGCATGCCATCATCAAGAGGTATATGGAATACCGACCGAAGAATTATATGGATAGCAGTAAATGGTGTGTCGAGAATTTTTCATCAAGTTTAAAGACGCAGGATTCTACACAAGCATATGTCGAACAAATATCAAAGATAAGAGGCTGTCAGTTGAAACACTAAGTGGAAAGTCTGCTTAACCATGATGAGTCCCAGCTATGTGACGTGGGTGAAAGTACGAAACGTGCCTTTGAGGCGACGGGAGCATGATGTGACGCGGTGTTTAGGCACTTGGGAAAATCCACTCAGCAGGGATGGGTGGTGGCAAAATGGACCTTATGAGGGGCTACCTGAAAAGGATCATTTACGCTGAAAATGACGTTGAGGCAGCCAATTCCATCATACGTAATTTATGGAGGTTCCTCGCGAACGCAGGTTCTACGTGAAACTACTCAGGGCAGTCGGAATCTTGCAGATTATGTGGTTTTTTGAACATATGGCGGCCCAATGCTATAAAAAGCTGGACGGAGGGAACAGGTACCATTGATCATACATCATAGTCAAGCACGGAGTTCGGAGGAATGAGTAAGGCCCAAACAAGATTCCTTGCCGATGGAGTGACGATGGATAGGGTCTGAGGCGGGGCCATGGAGGAAAGTGTAACACTAAACATTGATAAGGGACAGACGACATCGACGTCTGATGAGGAGGTAACTTGCCAACAGAGGGTCTTGCTGGAGGAAGTACTATATTCCTTTTTGCATGACCGTTAGAAGAGGACGAGGTGGAGAAAGGGTGTAACCTGTGCAAGGCAACGTGCAGCAAGATCAGGAGGTTAGAATACTGGTGCACTAAAGTTAATGTGGCACCAACGTTGTGGCAGAGGTCCAAGGGCGGAAAAGACAGGTGACGAGGTGTGTGGGTGGATGGAGTTTCTCGTAAGAGAACTGCAGGAACGGTCTGAGATGACGATGTTCTTACTCGCCAGGGACAAAAGAACAGGAGTAAAAGCTTTGAGAAAGGATGTAAGTTCATAAGGGGAAAGAGGGTAGGTTAATGTAGGGATTTCAATTGTTCTAGGATAATGAAAGGGATAGGGGGGGTGAATAAGCAAGCTTTCAAGAAAAGATGCCATACAGCAGGACGGATATATGGAGGGTGTGTGCCAAGAAGAAAGGGTAGACCACCACTATTAAAATAAAACACGATAGTAACTTAAATGTAAATGGAATTGAAGAATGAAGTGAACCGAGTATGGATGAATGGTTTTTGTAGGAAGTCATATAATGTGGATGTATGCTTTATACAAGAACATAATTATAAGATAGGCCTGTGGTTTGGCAAATAAGCGGTTATAAAAAGTATGTAAGTGGGTCTGTTAGGTTAAAAGGGGAGTTCAGGTGGCTGTGAATGAAAAAGTCCCTAACGAAGTAAAGTGGGAAGAAGTTGGGAGGGTTGTTGAGGGTGGATGTGAGTGGGGAGCATCTCGAAGTATGGTTTTCATTTGGAGTTTATATGCTAATGCGGAGAATAAACTCAAAGTAAAAGATGATTATTGTGAGAGAGCGTTTTTAGTGTATTTTTTAAGTGGTTTACACTCTAGTCACTGTAATTGGGGGGGACTGGACTGGTGTTATACAGGGGGGGGACATGGAGCCAAGGGGGGCGGGTTGTTTTTACGGTCGTTACGCAAAGATTTACAGGATGGCAGGGTTAGGGACGAGGGAGGGGAGTGAGGCTTGAGAGGTGTGATTACCACTTTTGATGGGGGGGGGGAAGAATTAATCAGCGAGTTAGATAAGGATTATATAACGGAGGCAGTTAGGGTAGAAGGGTTAAAAATCAGTGGACTTAGGTTTTCGGATCAAAGGCAGATTTGTAGAGCTGATTGGGAGGGAGTGGATAAAGGTATAATCAAGTTTCTGGTAAGTTAAATGCGAGGTTGGTGAGGAGAGTGAGTGGTGAACGCAGAGTTTTAGAGACTGGTGAGACAATTTGTTGAGGTTAAGGAATGTTTAGGAGTAATTTTTGATTATTTGGAAAATATGGCTAAACCAGTATCGCGGGGTTTTGATGAAATAAAAAGTGAAGGAGGATGCGAGGTGATGTACGGTTTACAGAATTAATTTGGAACAGCAAGCTTCATTAGTGTTACACAGACAGATGAGGGGAAGTCATTTGAAAAAAATCATATCTAAGAGGGAGGCTAAGACGATCCATACTGAAAGATATGCTAGAATCAAGGTAAAGGTTGCAGGTATGGGATGCCGTGCTAGTGTGAGATAAAAACCGTCGGTTAGTGTGTTTAAAGAAGTTTTCGCATAGAACCAACAGGAGTCCACTATAATACATTTAGGAGTTAGTGACGATTTGTAAGGTTATACTAAGGGCAATGTTGGTGACAACTGAGGTGAAAAGTAATTATGCGGACTATTGGTTAAAAGGAAATGGGAAAATAGGTAATGTGGTGATAGTTATCAATAAAGAAAAGTGAGGTAGAAGGTTCTTTGGGGAAAGGTTGGGAGGACAGAGGGTTATTTAGGAGGTAATAATAAGTATGAAGAAGTGAAGAGGCAGTGTTCAATTTAAGTAAGGGGAAAGCACCGGGAATCTGAAGGGCTTTCCAATGATTTTTACAAGAGTGCATTGGAAACCATAAAAGTTTGTGTTTGGTTCAGGTAATGAAATTGTATGCTGAAGGAAGGGAAATTTGGGAACGTCACAGAGGACGAGTGTGGGTCCGTGCTTGTAAAGAAAAAAAGCGTAGTGGGAGAACACTGTGAGCACGTACATGAGTGGCCAGCATCTTTAATTTTGTACGGATTAATAAGATTTTTTGCGAAGATTTTAGGGAACAGGATAAGAAGGTAATAGGTGGTATTGGTGCACAAGGGTCATACGGGAATTCCGGGTCGTAGTATGAGGGGATGGATCATAGTCGTATTAGAATTTTTGCAGGTTGAAAGGGTGGTGGAATTATTTGGGCATTGATTGTGAGAATGCTTATGACGGTGTGAATAGAGAGTACATGGGATTGACTCATTGAAGGCTTAAGGAGTTTTGGGGAGGGAATAGTAACATGTGTTGAAGACCTAGTATGCAAGAAGCTACGATTCAGTGCAAATTAATGGTAGGTTTGGTAGCGTGGTTGAAACTGGAGAAAGTATGAGACAGGGGTGTCCTCTGTTCCAATTCTTCTTGCATTGTATGCAACACGCCCGTTATAAGGAATGGATGAGAGCAAACAACGTTTACAGGAGGAGGTTAAGGGGATTCACAGAGGTAGTTGGTAATGTAAGATGCCACAACAATACAGATCAATGATGTCGAAGGTTTGTGAAAGGTGTATAGAGTAATGAGTTTTTGGAGATTGCGTCAGCAAGCGTAGTCAACATGGCTACATCCGAAAATATTAGAGATAGGAGATTGGGTGGGGTTAGAATGGTGTGGAGTCCTGATGTATGTGACTTGGAACAGCTGGAAAATTTGTGGGTATGATCAATATGGCAGATGAGCAAGAGGAGCTAGCCGGAGGAATTCGGACTTTGGTGGTGAGAGAAAAGTAGTACAACTGATTAGGAACCTAAGAGCGAAGGATGTTACTCTAATGCAAAGTGCAATAATAATAAATTCATTGTTATATAGTAAATTGTGGAACGTGAACAGTGGTGTAACCTTTACGTGAACAGGAGATAAAAGGAATACAGAGAATAGGGTGGCGTCGATAATAAGTGGGTTTTAGACGCGCAAAGCTAAGTAAAGAGTGTTGTTATGACAATGGTGCGCAGCAGGGGGAGTAGGGCTTTTGATGCACAATTAGAGCCGAGGGTAAAGGCATGTATGTTAAACAAAAGTAACGTAGTGAGGGGTGGGTAAAAGGGTTTAGGTGATCGGAGGGTGATGAGGGCTGTACGACGATGGTGGGAGGAAACGGAACTTGATGGAATGTGGAGAATATGCTAAGGGTTATTGTTAGTAATTAAGTGAGGTAAAAAAGCTCAGGTGGGAAGGTTTAGTAGAGATGAGTAGAAACGCAGAAGTGAATGCAAGGGGTGCATTATAGCCCTTGTATGAATGGGGTAAACGAATTGGCATGATATTCCAGAACTTAGATTAATGCCCTAGGGTAAGGAGTTAGTTTATAGTTGAAATTGGGATTTTTAGCGTCAGAACAGGCTTTGTGTGTATGGGTATGGTAACGGAAGCGAAATGGTGCTAACATTTGTGAGGAATCGGAAACAGCATTTTACAATGCCGTATATTTTGTATGGAGTTGTGGTCAGGTAACGGGTGTGGCCTGGCTATTCATAATCCTGTTAATGGTAGGGGGCAATGAAGAGCTCCTGCGAGCCCTAAACTTTAGAGGTAAGAGGGGGGTGTCTGAGTGTTGTAAAAAAGATCCATTCAGTACATTGTGACGATTTGCTTGTTTATTCCTGGTGCTTGAAGGAAAAAGGCAGGGGATTAGGGTAAGGGCTATTGCAGCAGGAATTTAAACGCACAGTAAGCAGAAAAATAAACACATTTATGTACAGGTGGGCGAACTGCGTTCCCGGAGGCCATATAGAAATATAACGGAAAGGGTACTCAGTTAATTTGGCTACTAAGTACGAAGGGACCATTTTCTTTTCTAGAGCGAATATGACCATAATGAAGGATATTAAATGTTGAGAAGGATTTGTCATGATGTTTTTTTTATATTTTATTTAAAAAACACAACACACAATTATACCATGTATGCTATACATACGTCACATAAACACAGACATGTTCTCCATGTAAATATGAAACAAAACATCACCACGTTCCCTATCCATACACTAACTTTACATAAGAAACACCCTTTTCAACTTAAACTGTTTTTGAATCCCCCCAAAAAATTGCAAACTTACATTAGACTAACGAAGGACAACCCATTCCTGAACAAACCAGGTGGGTTTAATTAAATTCATAGATACAAGCCAGTTTCTTGCACACACAAAAAAGGCAATATAATCCAAAGAATTGTCCACACGTATTTACATTGTACAATAAAGTTTAAAAACAAGTTCTTTTCCTCATAAAATTCAGTACCCTGCCCCCTTCATTTTTCCTTAACAACAAAAACAAGTATGTAATAATGATCAATAAAAAAAAAAAGAAACTGGATATAAACAAAATTCCCACTACCACACAATCCCTTACGTAAATAACACCTATATCTGATTGGTATAATTACCACCAGTTACACAATCCAACAACATGACCACCAATCCCCCCTTACTATAATAATAAAGCCAATTGCCGACAAAAAATTTACATGCAAGGCACCGTTTTGAGAAAAAGCCATAAGGTACCAAACAATCAATGTTATGGCCCTTACCTCCCCCAAAAATACACCTTAAAGAGAAATTACCAGAAATTGGTGATGCAATAATAACACAAAACAAAAATATAAAAGTACATATGAACACATATTATGTACATTACAATACTAATAACACACACCACCTTGTAAAAAGGTGGAATAATGAATACAACCCACAATAATTAACGATCAATATTGAAAAACCATCAACCAAGTAATTGCCAAACTGTGAGAACATCATTGTATAACATGTATTTTACAACTTGAAATATTAAGAATACACTACAGTCTCCCTCAACTTTAGAACGACCTATATAAAAATTTTAATATAAACCAAGAAACTAGAATTATCATATTGAAACCTCTAAGGTAGGGTTCTTCTCTCCCCACACAATGACGGTGCAAAACATTGAATACCAAACAGGTTACAAAACCCACTACCACTTAACTACATCCTATCTAAGATCAATACTTGAAAAAGACAGTACACAAAATCCAAATCTCCCTATCTAAAGCACAAATTAAACATCCTTGGACATAGTCATATTCTTCACAAAAACGTGTGAAAAAAGTATTACAATCCTTCTTCTATAATAAGGGGACTGTTATAAATCACCGCTGTTTAGTATTATATCTAAAGAAAATCTAAGCCACAAAGGCCTATAATGAAAGTTACTTGCCAGCTACATGTTTAAAACACAAAATACAAGCATCATCCTATACTAAACGTACTCTTGACTACATTGTTCCTTGCTTACTTTAAAATTTGAAAACCCTACACAATGTCAATAATAGGATTACAAGTTATTCGACTGGCAGAATCAATTTGCACATGTTCAGTACAGCTTGACCTAAAAAAAAAAAAAACCCACAACCGCCGCTGTAAGGCCACCTATCCCTCGACAGTGAGTGCAATAATATAAGCCCAACCCACAATATGTAAATGCAGACGTTCCAGGTATGACTGTATATAACCAAGGTACAGATCGACAATACCAAATAATCTCCCTGGCAGGAGCAAAACCATTTCATAAATTTATGCTCTCACTACTAGCTCACTCCACTCATCACCTTCCACCACAGCAAGCATAACCTTACACGCCCCCCACCTCACAAAAAAGGACCCTGGGTCCGTTGCCCCTCCCCACTGTTCCTTAGAAGTTGTGGCAACAGTAAATTACGGATAACCTATCGAAAAAACTTTATTCCCCATCTCCCCCCATATATTAACCTATTCCTACACCTTGTCCTAAAAAACCTTCCGGGGGGCCAGCTAACGCATTTAATCCTCAACAGCCGCTGAAATATCTGCCTCATTACCCCAAGAAACAGCAAAAAAATCTGCCATAACAACATCAGAGCCCTGCCCACGATTGCAACCTAGCAACCGCCAGGCGTAACAACCCTCGACAAAAGATCAAAGAAAAGGACCGAAGGCTCCCCCCCCCCCGACGCGAGCCTATAACACCGCCCATGCAGACTCTCCACCACCGCGCGGGCGCGCGGGGGAGCTGAACACAAATATACCTACATGAATAGCCAGTGTTCCTCGGCTCCTCCCCACAGAATAAACAAGTTGCCGTCTCTTAGCCATCCCCATCATATGCAACATGTGCTTAGATGCCACCGACAACCCATAAGAAACGTGAACACCAACTTTCCCTAGACCCTTGCTGTATCCTAACCTTCCTGAACTCCCTCCAATGACCCTCCAGTTATACATGGGGTATAGACTGCGATCCCCTGCAATACACCCCTTTCCCCACACCACTCACCAAACGCAACACACTGTGTTACCCTTCAACCGTTTAACCTGCCGCCACTTGTCAACATGAATCTTATTACAATCTTCACACTTTCCCCAAATTCCCTACCACTCCAACACCAGTTTCTAGCATCCCTCATCACCCTATCCACCACCCTAACACACCCTCCTCCCCGCCCCCACCCTTAGATACCTCTGCTTAATATATAATGCCAATAACCCTATGCCCTAAGGCCAACAAACCTTGTCCCCGGGTCCCCCCCGTTCACCTCCGTCATTGACCACCTCCTGAACAACCAGGGGCCTCCCAAAAACTCCCACCAAACCTCAACACCCTCCTCTGTATTTCCTGTAGTATCCTGCAACCCTCAAAGGAAAACCTCCGCACACCCCAGACCTTACTAACACCACCGAGTAAAATACCAACGCCCTCTGCAGAAAATGCAATTCACGGACCCTCAAACCTTTAACTTGCTATAACCCAACTCGTGACTGCTTCTAGTTAACAACTGCCTACATTCCTGCAACTTGCTTCATATACCCATTCCCACACACCCTAATTCTGTCACAAAAACACCGTTCCCAATTCCCAACTTCCTCCTCCCAATCGTCATCTCCCCCCCAACCCATGTTTCCTACCTCCAACAACCTAGACTTTGCTAAATTAACTAGCCATTTCCTGGCACATTCCCAACCTCCGATGACCCTCCCACGCCCTTCTTAATGCCTCCCCACTCGTAACTAACACAGTTGTATCATCCACATAACCATACTATTCCCCCCAAACTTCCCCCCCCCTCCCCCCGCAATTCCTCGTCCACCAGAGCCTCAAAAAAATGATGTTGCACACATGCAAAGAGCAACTGTGACAAGCGGGCAACCCAGGCCTTATCCCTGTTTCCATCATCACCGCCCCCCCCAGCTACCATAACCTGCACACCCTCATAACATCCCCCTCATACAGTGTGGCGCACCCACCTCCTCACTCTACCCCACTAACCCCCTCCCTCCTAAACCTCCAATCTCTCCAAACAGAGCCCCACAAATAAGTCCCTCTTTTCACGCATCATATCCTGTGCCCAATCCAAGCCAAGTACGCGCTCGGGCCCCCTCCCTGACAGATTCCTCAAAAAAACCTTATCATCCCCCACTGGGTGGCCCATTCTTCATATCCGTCCCGAATCCCATACAGTCCCCATGTACTCTACTCCCAATTACCCTCTCTTAGCCTGTTCCCCCCAATACCTTCGCAAAAATTTTGTAACCGTGTCACATTAAACTACAACTGCCGATATTCTCCCAAACCCTTCTCCTCTCCCCCCTTCTTGGCACCAAGACAAAACGACCCAGTTCATCTGTGTTTCCTGCCATCTGCCCATTTCAACAAATAATTCAAACCGCGCCACAAGGCAGCTCCCTCAGAACCTCCCAAAGTCTTTGGTACAAAACATAAGGATAACCCATCTTATTCCCTGTGGCCTTCCCCTGACTCAACCCATTCACCACTTCCCCCACCTCTGTCCCCAGTAATGCTTCCCTCCAACCACTTCCGATCTCCCCTGTCCCATACTCCTGCGGAACCCTTATCGCCCATAAAAGTTTCAAACCCACCCACCCCTCCCCTTCTCTTCCATTTCTCCTTAACCACGAATCAGCATACCTACTGATAAATCTTGTTCAGTGAGGTTCCTGACCCCTCACATAACCCTCCCCACCCTCCACAACAATATGCGCCACGGTATTCCTGAACAACTGTCCCCTGGTCCTATGAAATTTTCTGAGTACATACCCGGTTGGCGTATCACCTTTTAGTACTCCTCCTATCCTGCCCAGACCCTGAGTGCATCAAAAACGTTCATTATGCAAACTCCACTAAACGACTCCTAAGTCCCGCCATGACCTCCTCCTACTTCCCTCCCCTACCCCCCCCCCTTTCCCGCATAACAATCAATCAACTGACCCACGAAAAAATACTGCATCCAAAGCCTCCCAGCCGTGCCCGTTTCCCTTCCCCTCTTCCTAAAAAATTCGTGCAATTTATCACCTTTGCCTCAACACCCACCAACAAAGCAAATCCACCTCCTCATCCCTAGCCGTACAAAACCCATTATTCCACCATGACTGAAAAGACCGACCTTGATCTTCCTCCTTTAAAAAGCCTCACGATTTAATTTCCACTAGCTCGATATATTCTCGGAATAACCATCTACCCTAAGGTCAGCCAACACTGCTACAGTGGGACAGATAAAAAAACCCACGTCCACCTGATCTAACTCTCGACCACCCTATCCCTCCTCACATAAATCCTACCAACTTGCCTCATAACTCCCCTGTACATAGGTAATGCTCCAACCGTGATAAACCCCCCCCCGTCCAACCACATCTACCCCCCCGACAACACCCAGTGCATCCCTTAAGGACACCCAACAACGCACCCCGCCATCTCTAGGTACTACGTCTGCAAGCCTAATCACACAATTCCATTTCCAATCACCTCCAATTATCGCTAATGCAGGTGAAAACCCAGAGATAGAATAAACACTTCCCCGAACAAAATCTGATTTTTATCCTCACGTTACCAAACGCAGGCATATAAACTCCCTACAAAACACACCCAACTCTCAACCCCCACCACGACCCATCCCACCCGAACAAACCCCTCCCCCCCCCCTCCTCTCCCACCCTAAGACACGCAAGGACTTGGTCACCTTAACTAAAACAGCCACTCACCCTTTTAAAAGCGTTGCCAGCTTACAAACAACTTTATAATCCTCTCAATCTCAATTTCATTACTCAGAACTTATAGTTATGCACCCTGTAGGAAACAAATAGACCACTACCATCCTTTTGAGGAACGCACTCCAACCAACACCCTTTTTTACTTCAGTCGTTAGGCCATTATCATTATAACGTAACACCACCTTAATGGTCAAGGAAAGGCGGCTACCTCGTTTGTGCCGCTGTGGCATTCGTCACAACATCCCTCAAGCAGCTCCACCACCTTACCTTATTATTCTATTTTAATAAGACCCCCCTAACCCCCCCCTTGTCTCTCCCCCCCGCGATTTAACCTTTACTCCCCCCCCTGAGGGGTATGTGGGCGGAACAAGCGCACTGCCCCATGCCGGAGGAGGCTGAGTCTTGCCTGGTCTTTGCCCAGGTGTTAAAACATCATCTATTCATTCAACCCCGCCGGGCCGATTCCTAGAGCTGCCTCCCCACCATCTCTTCCTCAGGTACAACCTCTCCCCTGTGGTACCTCTGCCACTACAAGTGTAACCTTTCCAGTATTCCCTTCTACTTCCGTCTTCTCTCTACTCTTGCCCCTTGTGCAATTTGCAGCTTTTACACTGGTCCGATTCCATCCAATCCTCACCTACCAAGCCTCCTCCAAGAATTCCTGGAGCACTGTGGAAAAACTCCAAGGACGACCTCCTGTGTCCTGACTCCACCACTGTGCCTCCTCCTCCACCACAATGCGTGGAGTAGGCTCTCCATCCTCCACCGGGAGTGTGACCACACGTCCCCCCCTCAGGTATCACCTCCCCTCCACCGACCTCCACCCTCCCAAGATTAAGTCCCAGTACTTCGCAACGCCGCCCACCACACACGCTTTAGCAGGACCTCCTCTACCTACCGGGTCTGACAACCCCCGGGCAACTCTACTGCAACATTGCGCCGCTACTAAGGTCAAAAGAGCCGCAAAGACTACACGTTCTCCTTAGCTCCCCACATACGACAACATAGTACCTGATTTCATGCCTACACATGACATAGTCGAAGTGTATAGGCTCTTAAGGTCCTCTTTGATGTTGTATTGACCTCCGGGAGGCCCTCATATGGTCCATCCCGCCATAAGTACCCCTCTAGCTTCCAAGAATTACTCCATACTTGCAACAAACTTGCCTCTATAAACCAAACTTAGTTGCC
The DNA here is from genome assembly GCF_026875155.1 of Cherax quadricarinatus. NCBI lineage: Eukaryota > Metazoa > Arthropoda > Malacostraca > Decapoda > Parastacidae > Cherax > Cherax quadricarinatus. Next base: position 20,503,337 of record NC_069494.1, read on the forward strand.
GTCAAAGGGTATCTATTGCCCCCTCACGTCGTACCCACGTGTAGAAAGTATATACTTCATGCAAGCACACAATCGCATCGTCCGAGTTTTGAGGCACATTCGGCCGTTCCTGGTACTCCTTTCCACCACACTGACTGCGATAGTAGCTAGTCCTCAGGAACTTCACAAATACACGTTTCAATCCCATTAAGAAGGGCCACACCATACCGCCCTCATTAGGGAATCCATAAAAAAGTCCCTAATAATCGCAGGAAGAAGGACGTTCATCGTAGCAGGTGCTCAGAGAACCCTTCATCAGCTCAATGCAGACTGAGATAATCCACCTGCCGGTGTACTTCCGCCTGTCTGAATCAGTGAAAACTGCGTCAAAACCAGGTGTATGTGGGAGCTACTGCGTCATTGTCGTCCGCACGGCCCAACAGCGAGGCGAACCAAGTGATTGTTCATGAGAGTTGTATGGGAGGGGAAGACATGGACAGATGAGGGTGTATAATTGGCGAGTTTTATCTTGGTGTGTAAATGTTTTAGTTTAACCATGTGTTGAAAGACAAGAGGTCAATGATGATCATAGTTTTAATAAGGTAAATGATCTATGTCATTGGAGACAACTACAAGAAGGAACACTCAAAACATTGTTAACACACTAATAATAATGTGCTATGTAACATGATTTGTGTAATCTTTGTTATTTTAATAGTGTGTTTAGTTTCCTGTGGTAAGGTGTGGAAATGGCTATTTTGTCACCTTTATTATATTGTAATTTTTGAGGGGTTTTGTATTATGTCTTTGTGGGAAAAGCTTAATATACAATATTAATGAGTGTGCAACGAATTGGATTATATTGAAGTCTTTGTATAAAAGTTTCATATATATGTAAATAAGTGTGACATTCTTTGGATTATATTGCCTTTTTTGTTATAAGATACTGGCTGTAGTTTATGGATATAATAAACCCACCTGTATGTACAGGTGGGGGGCGGGTTTTTAGTTCATGTATGTTGTGTTTCGGGTTTGGGGGCACTTTGGGGGGGGAATCAAGATTTACAGTTGAATTTTTTTTTCTTATGTATAAGTTTAGTGGGGGAAAAGGGAAAATGTGGAGTTGTTTGTTTTTATTATTTAAGGAACCGTTTCTTTGTTTTTTGTAAATAAGTATAGCAACATGTATGATTTTGTATTGGGGTTTTTTTAATTAAAATAAAAAAAAAAAAAAAAAAAATAGTCCCACCAAAACCCTTTTCTATAAACTATTTCCTAAATTACACGCCCACAAAACGTACACCCCTTGCCCAAACGCCAGGGTCACCCACCCCCCCCCCTGTTTAAAAAGAAAACCTTCTCTTTACCAAGCCCGCATACGCCACATCCCTTCGGGGGTTTCGTATCTCCTCCCCGGGCTCTAAAATTTCCCCAAACCCATCTCCGTTCCCTCTAACAGGGGATGGGCTGTCCCCCGCCTCCCTTTCTTTTGATCCCAAAAAAAACACACACTGAGGGCTTGTCCCCCCAAACCCACTTCTTCCCCCCCTCCCTTTCCCCACCCTTACAGCTTGAAACCTTTAAATTTTGCAACACCCTCAACCCCCCTTTTAATTTCACAAATTTCACCCATGGGAAAAATTAATTCCCCCCCACCCCCTGCCCATGGGAAAACCCCCTTTAACCTACCCTCTAAATAGTTGGGCCATCCCTTTTTTAAAATTTTTTTTAAACGTTTTCCTTTCCCTTTTACATAAAACTTTCTAACCCTTTTTCCTTTGAAAACACTACCCCACCATGTACAATGAAAACCACCCCCTGTTCTTCCACACTAAGCTCCCTCCTAGGCCCTGAAAACCCCCCCAAAACCCCCCTCCTCTCCCCAAACCCAACTTATAAAAAATTTTCCCAAATAACTTCTATAAATGCCCGCGAGCATCCCCCACCCAACCTCCCCCCACCACTGCCCTATGATTGACATTGTAGCCTCAACAGTACTAAAAAGATTTCACATCCCACTCCCTGGGGAAAGGTACACTATCTAGTCTCGAAGCATTCCACTCCTAAAAAAACTTATATTCATTCCCCCCACACCCCCCCCCCCCCCCCCCCCCGAAGGCATCACGTAACCTAACATCCCTTAAAAAAAATCCCTAAGACCCAAACAGCCCATATATCCACCCCCTTTTGGGTCCACTCACCACCTGATTACACTTTCCAGCCCCCAAACCAACTATCGCCCCCTTTCTGGCAGTGCACTTAAAAAAACACAAGATTCACAAAACAAAATCATTTTTAAAAACCTTTATGTTATTTTCTCCCGGCGCATACCCCACTCACAAAAGACACACGCTTACCCATCCACCCCCCACCCACACCAACACCCCCTCCCCCTCCCCCCTCGCTTCTCTGCAAAAAAAAAGGGGCTCGTCCCCCTTTAAATTAAATTCCCACATCACCTTTTAGAGGGGAATGGCAGGGTAAACTAAATCAAAAATTTCCGGGCCACCCCCAACACCTCCCCTCTTTAAAATTGGGGCTTTGAGGAACAAAAACAGCCACTTTTTGATTTTGTTCAAAAATTTACAAAACCAATCTCCTTCAAAAACCGTACAAAACCCATTAAAAATTTACGGGACATACACCTAAGGCCGGTTAAAGTTTCCACCCGGGGCCTCCTCTCATACTCTTTAAAAACCCCAAAGGGGCTTAAATTTTAAAAAGTTTAAACCCCTTCAGAGTGCTCTTTTTCCCCTCCCCCCTTTTTCCGGTGCCTCCTATCATGGCTACCCACCTACACCACAAACCTTCAACTTAAACCTCAGTCTGTTTCCGGGCCCTTTTTGTGAAAGGCGTGGACGTCATCAAACTGACGGCCGCCCTCTTTCTCGTGACCGTCACGTTACAAAATTTCGGGATCAGATGATCCCCTCTCGATGACCCCCCACCTTACCGGGAAAAGGGTTTTAAATGCTTTAAACGGACGACCCCAAAAAACCACCATCACCCCCAAATTATAATGTCTCCCCGATTTTTGGGAAAAGCGACGGCTCTCCAAAGACACCACGCCAGATGTAATGTCCCTCTCTGGTGGTGACAGCCCTTAAAACACCACCAATTTTTCCCTCAATCTCAAAGAACCTTTTTCCTGTACTTCTGCTCCCCCCTTATCCACAGGAACGATATGATCAGGCAGTGGGGGGGGGAAATTTCCAACTCCCCCGCCAGCCTGTGTGCCCAAATCCACAATCCCCCTCCACAAAACACCACCCCCTCCTTCCGATTTTTTTTTTTCACCTCCCAAATTTTAAAAGCGGGGGGGTTGCGACATCCACCACGGCCCCCAGGCCCCACGTCTTCGCTTGTCACAGGGTCCCCCCCAATGTGATATACTAAACCACATAGGCGCATGTACTTTGGGAAAAAATGGTATAAAATCCCGGCCCCAAAATTTGGGAAAAAATAAACACAAATGAAGTAAAATGTGTTTCCTTTTATTGACTATTTTTCCCAACCCACAAAGTGGGCTTTTTCAAGCCCAAAAACCCAAAAAAGTTCTTTTTTGTGATTTGGGAAAAAGCCCACTGGGGGTGGGCGAAACGTAGCCCAAATAAAGGATCACTTTTATCTGTTTTTGTTTTTATATTTTCCACGGCATGAACGTCGTTGTCCTGGGTACATGACCATTACCTGCTTTCCTGAAATTTTGGGTGGGATACACTAAGACGGTATTGGGTGCCTAAACGTCATTTTGGGGTTTTGAAAAAACCCCTCTGGATAACCAGAAATAGGCACCTCCCCCCACGTACCCAGGGTTGAGAAAAATCACCGCCCTTTATGTCTAAAAAAATTTCCTTATAACCCGCCCGTCCGCCTAAAAGGGGAACGTTCTTTAACCCTTGACCCAAACTTTTAAAATGCCGTGAAACTTTCCGTCTCTCGACCGGGCGGGGAGAGGGGACCCTTCTACGGGTTTTCTCTTGCACGCCACCGGGGTAAAGGAAAAAACATAGCATTGAAACCAAAGATGGGGGGACCGACGTACCGGCGCATAAATACTGCGCATTGAGCTGGTTAGAATCTTTAAGCAACGCCACGATGAACGTTCCCCTTTCCAAACATTATCGGGGACTGTTATGGCATCCCCAATGAAGAGCGGGATGGTGTGGCCCCCCTAAAATGGTATGTAAAAAGGGCCCTTCTTTAAATTCATGGGGGCTGCCCTTCTATTCTACCATCGTCAAACGAATTTAAAGAAAGGCGGAGAGTACCCCAATACGGAGTGGAAGAAATGTTTCCCATGATGTGTCTAAGTATTTTACTTGGGTGAAGGAAAGGAAAATGTATTTTGAGGCAACAGCCTACACCCTAAAGATGTGTTCAGTGGTTTTGGGAAAGTACACTCGACGAGCGGGAAAAGTGGAGGGGCGCCCCTTTTGAGGGGGTGCCCGGGAAAGGGTCCTTCACACTGAAAAAGAACCTGAGGAGGCCCCATACCATCATATGTTTTCCTTGCATAACCATAGAACAAGGGTTTTTTACACTATTCGGGGCAAAGGAAGGGCGTGCCGTTTATTTTGACTCCTTTTGAGCACATGGTGGGACAATGCCCCCGGAGACAGGGCCCTAGGGGTCAGGGGACAGCTTCTGTGGATACGCCATTAGAAACCGGGGGACGTTATGACGGGTGAAGTGGAAAGACGGGTACGGCCCATGGGTGAGGGGGTCCCACAGGGCAGAGGTTGGGGGTTTGGGGACTGTGTTTTCACTACTATGGAAACGGGGAGGGAGGGAAAAAACGTGTCGACAGACCATTTTGATACTGCAGAAATCAGCTCAGGGCGGATTTTGGAGGCCGTGCCGAAGGATTTTTTTTGGGTAAATCGGAGCATGGTGTGGAAAAAAGGGTGGAGGGCAGGTGATGACAAAGGGGATGGATTAACAGAAAGGGTAAGGAAGACTTGAGTGAGGGGTTTGAAAGGAAGCAATGTGGTGGGGGAGGTCCCCTCCAAAAAGATGTGGTTAGAAGAAATGTGGTAGAGGGGAGTCCCCCCAAGAGATCAGCGGGGGGCATCCCGACATGGACGAAGTCCTCACAAACCAAACGCAGAGGCCCGGGAAAAAAGATGGGGGGCAGCTTTGGAAACAAAGGCCCAAATCCGGGAGGAGGGGGGGGGGAATGGGAAAACTAGGTGGGAAGGGGGCAGGGGGGGGTTGGAGGGGGAGGGGAAAGGGGACTGATAGAGAAGGAAACCCAGACCTATGAACGGAGGCCCCTTTTAAGCCTCAGCGGCACAGGGGTAAGCCGCCATTCTTGTAAAATTCAGGGGTGTAACTTTCAAAGTAAACGGTCTTTTAAAAACCGGGGGTCAAGGGATGGTTAAAAGTGGGGTTTTTAGGGGGGATTTAGTATTGATGTCTGTTTTTTGCAGGAACCCTAACCATAAAGGTTTTGGAGTGAGTTGTTGTTGAAAGGGTTTTAGGTTGTTTAATGGATTCTTTGAGGTTTAAAGGAGGGTGGCTGTGGGGAAAAAAGGGGAAAAGTTTCCCTTTGGGGTTCCGGGTTGGGAGGAGGGGGGGGAGGTTTTTCAGGGGTGGATGGGTTTTGGGGGCCAGGGGGGTTTGTTTTGTAGGGGGTTTCATGCCAGGGAACTTGAAAACTAGAGTGAAGGTGGATTTTGAAAGCGAGGTTCTGGTTTTACACTTTTTGAGGTTTTAAACCCGCTTTTTTCGGTGGGTTGGTGGGGGTTGGAATTGTGTCATTAGGAAGGGTGATGTGGTTCCGGGGGGGGGGGGTTGTGTTTTGGGGGTTCTGGGAGGATGTTTTGCGAGATGTTGGAGTGGTAGATGTGGGTTAATTTGGGGATATGGGTGGAGCACAAATTTTATTCGTAGGGGATTGAGCCCCGGTTTTTGATAGGTTTTTTTGTTGGAAAGGGGATAGGGTTTTGGAGAGGGTGAGGGGCTATCGATGTGGGTTTTTTTTTGATCATCGTGTGTTAAAGCAAATTTTAGGGGAATGGCATAGTGAAGTTTATGCAGGATAAATGGAAATTAAAAAGTGAGGTACTTAGGGACGAGGGTGGGCCCCACGGGGTTTGAAAATTGGGGAAATCCTTTTGGGGGGACCCAGGAATAAGGAAATGGATTTGTGGATTGGTGGGGAAAAGAGGGCTAAAGTTGAAAATTTCGAAATTTTTAAAATACGGGGGAAAGGGGATGGCTTGGGGAGCTATGGCCTACAAAAATTTTCTTGAGGGTCGTTAAAAAAAAGTTTTTGCCCGAGAAAGGGGGGGGCGGAGTGGGACATGGGGAAAGTTTGCGAAATTTTGGGTTTGGGGGAAATTCACAATGAAAAAATTTTAGGCAATTCGAGTTAGGGGGGGTTTTTTGGATTTTCTTAAGGGGAGTAGGCCATCGGGGGTTTTGTATTAAGGAGGTTTAAGGAACGGCAGGGGGAAGACCACCCTTGGGGGTATATTGAGGCAGGGAAAAGGGGGGGGGGTGGCTTTTTTGGGGGGGTCCAAGGGGCCCATCCACCACGGGAAAATATAAGTTTGTTTTTCAGATTTTTTGGTTTAGGGAAAAAGTAAGGGGGGGGGGGTTTGGGGGGGGAGTGGGTTTAGGGACGGTTTGGGGAAAGAAGGGTTTAAAAGGGTATTAAGTGAGCCCGGACAGTGACGAATGAGGGGGGAGTATTAAAGTAAGGAGGGGGGAGGAGGGAGTTTTTGGGGTGTCCAAAGGGGAAAAAACCCCAGGAATAGACGGAAAACCCCAAAAGATTTTTATAGGGATCCTTGGGGGAGTGTACGGGATTGTCTGGTGGGGGTTTTTAAAATTTTAGTTAAATAGGGAGGATGGGGAAATCACAAAAAAAACGGGTTGTCACGGTTTTTGTGCCCAAAAAGAAGGGAAAGCCGAGTTTTTAATGATTTCCGTGCGATTTCGTTAAAGTGCTCGGATTACAAAAATTTTTGCTAAGGTTTTGGGGGAACCCGAAGGGAAAGTGTTGGGTTTAAATGTTACATGGGGACAGTTTTGGGGAAATTTGGGAAAAAAGGAAGGGGATGGACTGGTTTATTAGGGATTTTAAAAGGGGTTTCCCCCGGGGGGGGGTTTTCTAGGTTTAAAATTGGGTGAATGCTTATGAATTTCGTGGACAAGATTTTTTAGGGGTTTTGTTAGAGGGTTGGGGTTTCGGGAGGGGGGTATGAGGTGGGGTGAACACCCTGTAGATGGGGGAGAGGTGAGGGAAAAGGTTCCCAAAGGGAGGTTGGGTGTAAAATTTTACCAAAAGGAGAGAGGTTTGAGGCAGGGCTGTTTCCCCGTCACAGCTCTCTTTGCGGTTGTTTCAGGGAAACCTTTTTATGAGTTTTTTTTGGAGGAAATGAACAATCCCCCAGATGGAAGAGGGGTTTCAAAGGGGGGATCGTTTGGGGAATTTTTTTGGTGATACAAAAGTTTTGTAAGGGGTAAGGAGGAGTTAAGGGGGGGGGGAAAAGTGATTCAGATGTTTGGTATGAAAAACCGGAAAAGCAGTTAATACGGTGAAATCAAGGTTACTAAGGTCGGTAAATTGGGAAAGGGGGGGGGGGGGGTTGGGGGGGGGTTAGGATTGGGCAGTGGTTGACAGAATCAAAGGTTTTTGTGGGATATGGGATTTGGCGGAAGTGCAGGGATGCAGAAGGGGAAATTCGGAGGGCTGAAAGGGTAAGGTTTTAAGTAGACTAGGAGGTTTTAAAATGGGGAGGGGGGCTTTTTTTTTACATCAAGGGGAGTGGTGGGGAAAATTTTACTTGTCTTTTGGCCCAAAGGGAAGGGGGGGTGGGCAGGTTTTTAAACCCCCCTTAGAAAGGACAAAAGTAAATGCCCCCGAGGGGGTGGGGAAGTTTGTGTGGGGTTGGGGGGGAAAGGGGAAAATGGAGGTTGTTTTTGACGGATGTTCGGAGAGGGGGTTTAGTTTGTTGGGCCCTTTTGGATGAGAGTAATGGCTGTAAATCAAGTGGAGGGGATATAGGGGGGGGGTGTGAGGGGGGCTAAAGTAGTTAGAGTTATGGAGGAGGCACGTAAAGGGGGAGTGGGAAGGAATTGAGGTTTTGTGAAGATTGTGAGATTTTTTTGACAGTGCAAAAGGTGGATAAAATCAAATGAAACGGGGGTGAGGGTAGGAAAGGTAAGGGAAATTTGAAGGGGAGCCGTGTATCCAAGTATATTGGGGTTTTTTTTTTTATATTTTTTTGAAAAACATAATAGACAAAAATAAACGACAAATTAATAAAAACTGATAAAATTCTGCTGTAAAATGTCTTTCCAATTAACATATTACTCAAAAAACAAATCTGTACAGTAAACAATGACCGCCCAATCCTTTAAGTAAGACATTATGTTTGGAACCTAAATCTAACCTAAAGACCCTTGGCAAGACACCATTCCTGATTGTCATCCCCCACGGAATGTACACCTTACATTTGAAAAACCCCCCCCCCCCCCCCTTTTTCATGTCAACCACCTGACCGTAACAATCTTTATATGTAACTGTATACTGATGAAATACTTTTATTATTCCATATTGAACAACATGATACGTTCAGTATCACTCAAGTATTGAATAATATAAAAATTTTAAATTTTACATGATTCTGTACAAAGTATACTACTAACACCCAAACATATCAAACCCTTCTCCCGGGAAGGATAAATAAACATATGTTAAAAACACTTTACAACACAAACATAAACTCAAAAAACCCAATCCTATGTCATCCATCAATTTCCCTATAATAATATAATTCAAAGGTAACCTAAACCCCCGGGCTCTATAGAGCTCCCCTGAAAAAACAATATTTTTGAGAAAACAGGTTTGTCAAGCTTTCTAAAAAATTTCGCCCTATCATTTAAAAACCCCTACTAAGAGTAAGTCGTTACAAAAACATAACATGATGACCTTCACACCGATAAAAACTGAAACCTTCCACCACACGCAAAACTTTTTGTTATATATATATTTCGCATTCACCAGTGCACCCATTTTGTCATTTCATTACACACATACCAAATAATTTCGTTGAGAATATAATTTTCCTCACATTACACGTCTGTCGCCTTTGTAAATTGCTTAATTAATAAAAAATTGAAGTACTTGTATCGTTCAAAAACACACAAACCCCCTCATATACAGTCAAAGGGGACTTATTCCCCGTACTACATTCATTCTCTTTCCCCAAATAAACCCTTTCACCTTCCTTATCGAAGCCAGCCCGCCCCCGACCCCTTTCTTTTCCGTAAATCCCATAAATCCCTCAAACCCAAACTCCCAAGCCCTCAGTAAAAGCAGTCTCCCCAAATCCCTCCATAAATTTCCCTTTACGACACTTAGTTCGTAAAATGTCGCAGCTAACACCTTTTTCCTTTCATCCACCCCACCCCCCTCTGGCCCATGAACGATTTAAAAAAATCCCTACCAAAAACCCACGCTTCTCCCCATCTTACTCACCCCACCATATCCAATTAAAGCCCGCACACCCCAATCCTCCCCCCCCACTAACCTGAACACCTTTCCCAACCCGACCCGCACCATTCTATACAGTCACAAAAATATACCGCATCAAAATTGCTCCTCTTCCCAAAGCTCTACATTCCCCTCCCTCCCTTTTCCCCTTTTGAATAGGGCAAACCCCGCGGGGCAAAACCCATGTAAAAAAACTAAAATTACCTCCCGAACACTCGGTTTTACACGTAATTGTTTTAGACGCGTCCCTATTTCGTTTCCACGCATACATAGGGTATGCCCCCCAACAGCACCACCACTGACCTACCCTTTCCCCTCCCCGGGGCCCCCCTTTTTCACACGACGGATCCCTCACTGTCATTAATAACCTCAAAATGGCCCACCCAAAATTAAATCACTACCCCCCCACCACCGTTGCATACCCCACGTACTCGCACAAATCCACCCCCCCCCCCTCCCCCCCCCATAAAACTCGTTTTAGGGAAAACCTCATCATCCTTTTTCCAGGGTAAAATCCCAGCCCTCCTCGACTGACCCGGGAAATGTTAACCCGCTCTACTTAACCATTCGCAGCCCCATCCCCCCAAAAACCCCAAAAACCCCAAAAA
>NC_069494.1:20513931-20529168 GCF_026875155.1 Cherax quadricarinatus
CAAAGCACACCACAACAATAACCACAACACCCACCACAATTACCACAATACAGAGCACAGAGAACACACCAGACACACCCAAAACCAGACACCACACCACCACAACCACAGCTACCACCACCCCCTTTTCTCATTTTTCCCCCACCTCTCGTAATTTACTCCCACGCACTTCCTCACCCTGAAGAGATTACAGCAAAAAAAAAAAGCTTTAACCATACAAGCAGTGAAAAAAATTTCCCTCTCTTCCCCTCAAAAACTCACAATTAACGAGAGATCGTTATCCAGTGTACACTGGGGGGCCCAGCAGCCCCCTGGGAGACGGAGAATTTGCATATTTATCCAAACATACCGTCCGCGTACCGCTCTCTAAATTAACTGACCTATGAGTGGCGTTCCGGGAATAATGAACGGGGGTATTTAGGGGTCGGGTTTTTATGATGGTTGTTGAGTTCTTAGTGTCGGGCTTGTTGGGGTGAGGTTATGGTTGTATTTTTTACTGTTGATATTTTTAATGTTTTTTTTTGCCATTGTTTCCATTGTTTTTTTTAAAACCTTTGTTATTGTTACTGTTGTTACAGTTGTTTTTAACTTCCCTAAAGCTTTCATTTTCACTTGGGAAACCCCTTTTCGATCGGCTTCAAATTTTCAACCAGTTAACTATTATTAAAAAAAGACATAATGTCGTCATGTAGAGGGGTTTGCATGTTGCCCTTGTATGGGATATTTTATGTATTCATGAACGTTTCATGTTACAAGTTTTTTGGGTTGTTTTGGCAGAACTAAGTAAAAAAATTGGAATTTCAGCGCTGTCGTGATTTATTACATACCGAGGGTATTTACTGTATCTTATTACTGTTTTGGTGTTATATACATGGTTTGTTGGGGTTGCGGGGGTCGAGTCACAGCCCCTAGCCCCACCTCTTTGCTGTCGCTTTTAGATTACTCACTGTGTGTGTGTGTGTGTGTGTGTGTGTGTGTGTACTCGCCTATTGATCACCTATATAGGTTTGCGGGGGTTCGTTTCATAGCCCGCCCCGCCTCTTCACGGGGTCGTACTAATTCATTTCCCCCCTGCTCATTATTTTCATACCTCTTCTTAAAGCTATTTAGGAACTTGCTTCCCTACTTCATCTCCAGTTTACCCAGTTCCTGACAACTCAAAAGAAATTTCCCAAAACCCCCTTTTGACTCTCTGGATTTTCAGTTTCCAAATTGTGCCCCCCGTGTTTCTGCATCCCATCTCGAAACATTCGTTCCTTGCCCACGTGTCATTGCCTTAGTATTTTTACGTTGTTATCATCCCCCCCATCCTTCTATCCTCTAGTGTCATCATAAGACACCCTTTCATTCCGGGACTTACCGTTTGAAATTTTTTTTTCCAGTATGGCCTTACGTACACTGTGTACAATGTCGTAATGATCCTTACTCAGATGTCTAAACGAAAACTCCGGTTTGCCAATCCCCATATGCTGCAGCATTTTTTTTGATTGATTTTCCTAGGGACTGTTGTTAAAAGCTTCCCCCAAGATCCTTTTTTTTAACTGATTTTGCAGCTGTTGGTTCCTAACCTGTCTTGTTGCGGTCTTCTGTGCCCTTTCCCCAACTTCATGACTTACCTTACGGGGGTTAAACTCCGGGGCCATTTTCGGACCATACTTGTAGTTTGTCCAGATCCCTTGTAATCTTAACGATCCTCCCCCTTGTATTCTCCTCATCATTTCACTCATCAGGGGAACAGTGACACTTTGAATCTATTCCCTTTCCCATGCATTCACGTATAAAAGAAACAGCCCCGGGCTAGGACGAACCTTGTGGAACCCCACTCGACACATTCGCCCACTCCGCACTTCAGCACTACCAATAACGTTTTTTTTCCTTCCGTCAGGTATTCCCTACCCATTGCAGTATTTCCCTTTATTCCTTCCTGCCCCTTAAATTTTTTGCACCAGTCTCTTGTGTGTACTGTGTCAAAAGCCTTTTTTGCAATCAAAGAAGATGCAATCTACCCACCCTCTCTCTCCTGTTTATTTTCTGGTCTTATCGTAAAACCCCAAAGTAATTTTGAACGGGTTTTCTCATCTCTGAAGCCCTGCGATGTCATTTGACCCAATCTTTTCAGTGTTTCCCCTTTTTTTCTCCTGATAATTTTTTTCCATGATTTTCATACTTAAAAGCAGTGACACGGGTCGATTTTAATGCTGCCTGTCTGCCCCCTTTTTAAAATTGGAACTACATGGCTGTCTTCCACCCTCGGGCAACTCCCTGTTTGATAGATTTACTGAAGATTGCGCAAAGGCACACACAGTTCCTCTGTCCCTTCTCAGTACCCATGGAGATATGTTTCTGGGCCCACCGCTTGAGGATCGTTTTGCCTAGCGTTTCTTCCCCTTACCTGGTTTTGATTATTCCACCCAACCTGCGGGTGCCCCCTCCCCTCCACAGTTTGTGGAAGCTTTTCCTGATCTGTTGTGAATATTCTCAATCTTTTTTTAGTTATCACATACTTCGGGTTTCACTCTTCGTAGCTCCCCCCTTTTCCTCGCCTTTTCCCTGGTCCTTGACTTTTGTTTTTTCCTAATGTGACTGTATAACAATTTTGGGTTCAGATTTGGCTTTTGATGCTAATCGTTCTGTATTGCCTCTGGGCCTTCCCCTTTATCCTTGAAATTTTCTTTTTGGGTTCATTGTCATCTCCTTGTTTTCTGAGTCTTTTCCCTTTATACCTTTTCCATGCTCTCGCACATTGGGTTTTTGGCTCTTTACACCTCCAATTAAACCAGGGGCCACTCTGGTCTTACCTTTTTTTTCTGTTGCCCTTTGGTATGAACCTTTTCCCCTTTTGCCCCCCTGCATTTAGGGGTTATATTTCCATTATTTACTGTCTTTCCATCTATTCTCTTTCCCGCTGCACTTCAGCAGGAACTTCTCTTTCCTATGTAGCCCCCCATTTTTAAATTTTGGTTTTATCTGTTTGTTCTCGTGCTATTTGCTTCTCCACTTTTAAACTAAACACGATATTCAAAACTCAGGGCATCTGATACTGCGCCAGGGGTTTTTCGGGTGATCCCCTTATGCCGAACTATAAAGGTAAATATGGATCCACCCTTTTGCGCAACATCCTCTCCTCTCTCTCGTTGTATCCCTAACATGTTGAGTATGAAAATTCTCCAATACAGTCCCAACATTTAAACCTCAAAGTTTTGGGCCCCCATGGCTCAGGTTTTTTCCCAGTCAATTCTTTTGATTGAAAAACCCCCCTTTTAAGCAATTTTGTCCACCCATATGACCCCCCTAGCCCTTCACAGTGTATCCACCATTGCCCCATTGCGCCCCTTTTTAAATCCTTTGTTCTCCTGCGTTAAGTGGTGGGGTTTTCATCACTGCTATCATCACCTTTGGGCCACCATCTAAGTGTTCCTACAAAAAGTCGTCTGTTTCCCTTTTTTCCCTTCCTCCCATCCCCAAAAATCCACCGTTTTTTTTTTATGGGAATGCTATTTTCCCCCCCCCCGTTCTCTCTGTCTTTTCCCCATAAACGATATCCAGGTGGGAAAAAAAGCATCTGTTTCACCCCTGTAAGTTTTGTCCTGTTAGTGCAAAAATGTCAGGTGATGTATCAATGATCGTTCTTGCCCCTCTTCACTTTTTTTTGTTTATTACATCGCATTGGGTACCCAACCCTTTTTTCCTTTTCATTACGTATTTTGGGGGAATGGAAGAGGAAGGGCAGGCGGGGGGGGTGGAGGCAGGGCAAAAATTATGGGGGCTGCGTGATTGTGGAATTAGTGTAGGAGTGAGGTTTTGTTTTTGTTTACTGTGTTTTGGGTTATTGTGGTAACAGGGGGGAGAAGTTTCGTAAGCTTTGTGTTTATGTTCCCCCAAAGGGCCCGACTTTCCTGTCTGTCGTTGCCTTCCTGTCTCTCTTTTCCTTCCACGGTTCTGTCTTCTCTCCTTTCATTGTTTCCCTTTCCCCCTTTGTGTTCGTCTCATTTAGGAACACTTTTTGATAATCGGGGATCCTTAAAAAAGTGGTTTTTTCTGTTGTAGATCCTGTTCTGTACCACACTGCTTGAATGTCAAACTGTTGGCGATTTTTTTTCCCTCGAATGCTCCCCAAGTCTGTGAAAATTTTCTACCTGGGCATGTCCCCCCTCTCCTGTTATTGCAATGATTTCTTAATCCTTTTTCTCCCATGCTTTCTTTCATCATAGGTCTGCCCCTTTAGCCTCCTGAAGCCCCTAATAATTTTTTGACCTCTCCCCCCTCCACTTCCCCCTTTTTTTCCCCTGTTCTCGGATCTGATTTAAGCATTTCCCTTTGGGTGTTTCCCTAAATCTCCCAAAACCCTGATGGCCCGATAACTGCTGCAAAAACTGCTTAGATCCATCCCCTCTTCAGTCCCCCAGCTGCCTCTGAGTTCCCCTTTTCATCATCTTGCCCTTTTTTGGGTCTCTCTTCAATCCCTTTAGTAATCCACTTTTTTTTTCCTCCAATCTCTGTTCTTTGCCTCAGCTACTACAGCTCGTGATTTCACTTCTTGCTCTCTGCGATATTTTTCCAACAGTTATTTCAAAACCGTTTAAAATTTTCTCCCCTTGTTGTTCCATTTTGCTCTTGGGGGGTTCTAAACCCCTTCTTCCCTTTTTGACCCGCCATCATCGGGTTCCCCTTTCCCCTTTTCGGGGCCTCCCTTTTGAATCTATTTTGTTTTTTTCCGTTGGGATTTTAGTGCTTGCTTATCGTAAAAAAATTGTGTCGTGGTGGGGGGGTTTATGACTAATTTTTGGTTAGGTTTTTGGGGTGTTGTGTTGTTTGGGGGTGTTGTGTGTGGTGGTGTTGTATGTGTGTATGGTGTATGTGTTTGGTGTGTGATGTGTTGGGGTGCGTGCGCACACTAGGCCACGTACTCTTTTTTAAGATTATAAAATTTTTTTTACAAATTTCCCTTTTTAAATACACAATATATAATATAATATTTACTGAGTACAAATGTGTTTTTTTGTTTTACTAGCTTGTCGTTTTTTTGAAAAAGAAGGGGGGGGGGCCCGGTACTCTCCCGGCCCGGGTCTATGCACACAGCTACTTACTTTTTTGAAGATTTTAGGATTATTTTTTTACCCTTCCTTATTAATATTTATTTATTTTTTTTATTTACAATTTGAGCATACATACAGAGGGGACAAAAAAAAACTGGGAAAGTGTTTTGTATTATGTATTTTTTACTACTTTCGCTGTCAGAAAGACGGGTGGGGGGGGGGGGGGGGGGTCACAGGGTACAAAACTCTTTGATATTTTGATAAATTACTAAACATTTTCAAAGTTATCACATCTATTCCCGGACTGAAAATTAGGGAGAGAGGATGGTATAACATACAACCCGCAGGGGCGAGACACTGACACTTTAGACAAACCCCAAAATTAACCACCATAGGCGTGAGTCGTCTGCACAACAAAGGAGGTTTTTGCTGGGGGGCGCATCAACTCCTTCATTCTGTATCCTTCAGGGAAATTTTATTATCATTCAAGGTTTTTTTTATTTTTATTTTAAGCCTTGGTATTCCCTCTTTTTTCTTTAGTACAGTATTATGGTCATAACAAGTCTGATGATGTTAGCTACATTCACAACACCAACAGCTGGGGATTGACTAATTTTTTCTTACTTTCAGTATTTACTTAATCACTCGTTTATGACTTTATCACTACACTGCTGCTATAACCAACCAATATATGTATTTGTTAATATTTCAGATCACACCGTTAACCCAGTTAACTATGTTTGGGTATTTTGTGTCAACACTGCGGCCAGCAGCCTGATCAGCTGACTGCTACCCTCCCTCACTCACCATTCATTCAAATTTAAATTGTAAAATTCTTGATCTTATCACATTATTCGCACTCTTGAAAGCTGTTACACTCTTGTAGGTATGTTCACTGATTCACTCACGTACGATGACCGCTAATAATATCTTAGAACAGCCACTAGAACGCTAAATCCTGGGAGCACTATTTAGCGATACTGCTTCACGTGTGTGTGTGTGTGTGTGTGTGTGTGTGTGTGTGTGTGTGTGTGTGTGTGTGTGTGTGTGTGGGGTGTGTGTATGTATGTGTGAGTGTGAGTGTGTGTGTGTGAGTGTGTGTGTGTGTGTGTGTGTGTGTGTATGTACTCACCTAGTTGTACTCACCTAGTTCAGGTTGCAGGGGTCGAGTCCAAGCTCCTGGCCAAGCCTCTTCACTGGTCGCTACTAGGTCACTCTCCCTGAACCGTAAGCTTTATCATACCTCTGCTTAAAGCTATGTATGGAGTCTGCCTCCACTACATCGCTCCCCAAACTATTCCACTTACTGACTACTCTGTGGCTGAAGAAATACTTCCTAACATCCCTGTGATTCATCTGTGTCTTCAACTTCCAACTGTGTCCCTTTGTTGCTGTGTGTGTATGTGTGTGTGTGTGTGTGTGTGTGTGTGTTTGTGTGTGTGTATGTGTGTGTGTGTTTGTGTGTGTGTGTGTGTGTGTGTGTGTGTGTTTGTGTGTGTGTGTGTGTAATGTGTGCACGCGCCGAGCAATACGACATGATTCATAGAGTTGTGGGACTTTACATGATTTAAAAAAAAACAGTGTTCAGATGTTTAAATAACAGTGTTCAGAGTGTTTAAATAACAGTGTTCAGAGTGTTTAAATAACAGTGTTCAGAGTGTTTAAATAACAGTGTTCAGAGTGTTTAAATAACAGTGTTCAGAGTGTTTAAATAACAGTGTTCAGAGTGTTTAAATAGCAGTGTTCAGAGTGTTTAAATAACAGTGTTTCAGAGTGTTAAATAGCAGTGTTCAGAGTGTTTAAATAACAGTGTTCAGAGTGTTTAAATAGCAGTGTTCAGAGTGTTTAAATAACAGTGTTCAGAGTTATTAAATAACAGTGTTCACAATATCTAAATAACAGTGGTCAGAATGTATAAAAACAAGTATTCAGATTGTTTAAAAAACAGTATTCACAGTGTCTAAATAACAATGGTCAGAGTGTTTAAAAATTGGTGTTCGATGTGTTTAAATACAGAGTTCATAACATTTAAATAACAGTATTCACAGTGTCTAAATAACAGTGGTGAGAGTGTTTAAAAACCAGTTTTCAATCTTGAGACTACTAGTGGTCAGTGATTCTGTCACTGCTGGCACCAACCTTTGGGGTACAGTGACCAGTGATTCTTTCACTGCTGGCTCCAACCTTGAGGGTCCTAGTGACCAATGAGTTTGTTACTGGTAGCTCCAACCTTGAGGGTCCTAATGACCAATGAGTTTGTTACTGGTAGCTCCAGCTTTGAGGGTCCTAGTGACCATAGTTGTTACTGTAGCTCCCTTGAGGTACTAGTGACCATTGTTCTGTCAATGATAGCACCAACCTTGAGGATACTAGTGACAAGGGAATCTGTCAAAGCTGACATCAGCTTTGACCAGTGCTTCTGTCCCTGCTGTTTATATCTCTATATCAGGTTTATAAAACTATATTTACATAGAAATAAAATATGTAGATATTCCACTCTAATGAATAATAAAAGTAGATTAAATTTCGCGTTAAAAATCCTGTAACAACAGAGATACATATATCACATTTTTTCACTGTAAAAAAAGTTTCAATATATATCACACATATATCATATTGTTATTCACTGTAACAACGTTTCTTTATATATATCCCCACATTATCACATTGTTATTCACGTAACAACAGATAAAAAGATCACATTGTTTTCACAGACACCCAAATCAAATGTACGCGTTATACAAAAATACCAAAAAAGATACACAGATCGGGGCTTGTAACGTAACCTAACCTTACAGAAATATAAACCCTGATTTATACCCCGAAAATCATACTAGTGTACAAAAATAACAGAAATATACATGTGTACCAATAGAAAGATCACCTAGGTACAAAAAACAGGATGAAGACCACGTTATAACAATAAAAAAAATTATTATTATAATAAAAGGGGAAAGCGCTAAACCCGGAGGATTAACCCCCGGGGGGGGATGTGGAAGGCATTCAAGGTTTTTCGGGGAACGGGACGACCAATTTCCTAATTCAAGGCCCCCACCAACATCAAAAAACCCTTCCTTGGGGGGTACAATAAAACACAGAATACCCCTTTGTACACAAAGTAAAGGTACACAATAACAAACAGTTTTCAAAGATCAAAAATGTTGACAAAATAAAAACAGTTACAAAGATCACACTTTTGTACACAAAAAACAATTGGCAAAGATCACACGTTGTAACAATAAAAAAAGAGATACAAGATCACATTTTTATACAGTGTGATAAAAAATTTAATTACGACGTGCTTTATGTTGTGTGGTGTAAGGTGGAAATTTTACTGAAATTTAAAAAAAAGTTGGGTTTGTTGAAGTCAACACTGGGAATTCTTTTTCTGATAGACTTAAAACTTTGACTTTTTTTTACTTTTTTTAAAAAAAATTGGCGTTAACTTTGAGTGTGAAAATTTAAATTTCTAATTTATTTAAATTGTTTTCCCCATGAAATAAAAAAATGGCTTGTGATCGATTTTCAAACCCAAAAACTGTTTATATTAATTGGGAAAGTATTTTTTCACTAATTTCGCCAGTAGGGGTAATTTTGCTAATTTTCTTAAAACCAAATTTAAAAATTAAAAAAATACATAAAAAAATTTTTCTCAATTTGTGGGGTTTTAAATTTTACGAGACACGTTTCCCTTATTTCCAACTTTTTAATAAAAAAAATTTCTTTCTCCAAAATTTTCTTTTATAAGTGAAGTTTGTCTTAATTGATTAGCGGAAATTTTAACGCGGGACCCACGTTTGGGGCGAGATTCACGGTACTGTTCATTCCCTGACTAGTTAAGGCAATTTTTGCACAGACTATTTAAAAACCCTGGTTAGTCAATGGCAATGTTAACGGACTATTTGATTCCGGTTAGTCAAGGGAAAAGTTCACGGGACATTTGATTCCTGGTTAGCATGGACAATTTTTTGCACAGACTATTTGTTTACCTGGTTAGTCAATGGCAATGTTGCACAGACATTTATTACCGGGTTGTCAAGGGACAATTTTCACGACTATTTTATTATTGGTAAATTTTTCCTTTTTTTTTATTTTTTTTGTCCCTTTTATCTCCAAGTGATACAAGATTACTTACTTTACACTTTATTTTACCTTGGTGCTGAGACAATCTTGAAAAGGTTAGGTAGATATTTTTTGCTAGTGGTTGGGAATGGCCCTGTCAGTATGGTCAGTAGACCTGCTCAGTGTCCTCCTTTCGTATGTTCTTATGAATCAATTTGTCCCATCTTGTTTTAATCGACTCTGATGCATCACATTGCACAGTCGCTATATGATGGCATCTATTCGTAACGGAGAATGACTCTTCTGGTGTGTTTTAAAATTTTTGAAAATGAGTTGCCCCTCAATGAAATCTTTGCTTTGATTTTAGGTTGTGAAATTTTACTATGCCTTTTTTTATTAATAAAATCAGTTTGGAAATAACTTGACAATGCTTTTTATAATCAAAAAAACCCAATCAAGTGTTTGTTCATTGTTACCTTTGTTAAATTTACATACTCTTGATGTAATTAGTTTTATTAATGGTACTTATTTACCCTTTAAAAGGAGAAAATCTTTTTTAGGGAAAATGTTTGTTTTTTTTTGGCTTACATTGCCCCTTTATTTTTTTTTATAAAAAGTAATTGGAAAAAATTAAAAATACGATTCCCCTGCGACACTTTTTGAGAGTGTTATCTCCCTGTCTTCCCCTTCCAAACTGCAACTTATCATTAACTTTCGACTGACTTCATCTTAATGGCCGGTGTATTGTGGATCAGTCTCCTGAGATAATAAAAAATTCCTTTTTGGTTGACTTCAAAGCTGTGCTTCTTAGGGGGGAAGGGGTTTTAATTAATTTTTGGAAAGTATATGCCCTATTTTCCCATTTTTATTGAAAAAGGGGTTATCAGGTGTCGGGGGGGATTGTGAATAAAAAGGCACCGGTTGTTTTAAAAAAAAAGTAGAAGTAATATTTTTTTTAGAAATAAACAAGCAATAACATGTAGTTGCAGTATTCTAACTTAGAAGAAAAAAGTAGGGGTGGTGATGGGGTAGTGCTGATATGGGGGAGTAGTGGTGTGGTGGTGAAGTGGTGTGGTGGTTTTTGCTGGTGTGGTGGTAACCCCCCTAATTAATTGAGGATTACCGAAAACGAAATTCGATAGGGAAACCCCTCTAAAATGTAACCCTAGATTACAAAAGCCCTTTCGATACTGTCAACCGAAATATACTTTGAAAGAAACTTAAGCTATCGACTGCGGGGGTTTAAGTCCTTCTTAGCAATAGAAAAAAAATGTAAAAATAAAACAAAAAAAAAATCAGAACCCCCTGCGGATGCTGTAGGCCCCCCCGGGGTAGATTCGGGGTTCCTTATTTTTCTTAGTTATGTAAAAGATATCCCATATCAGTTCAAATGCAATCTGCTACTGTATGGGATATAGTGCTCTGTTAGTGTAGGTAAGACCCTAAGATATATCTAATGTAATAACCTAAAGTGGAGTCCCGCGCAAATGGTTAGTAGAAACAAAAATATCGTTAAAACCTCGGGAAAAAACGGGAAACATATCTTTTGGGACAAAAAACTGAGAAGGTAAAAAATTTTTTAAAGTCTGGAATGGGGAACTCATTACTTCGTTTCCTCGTAAAATATCTGAGAAACCCCTTTGACCCATGCATGTACAATGATCGGGGAAAAGACGAATTTTCCAAAGGGAACACGCTGTCTCCAGTTGCTTTATGGTACTCTGCCTTGACAAAAAAAAAAAATGAAAAATGAACTGCAAATCACCCCCGAAAAAATGGTAAAATTCATGGGGGACCCGCGCCCCCCCAAAAGGGAAAATGTAGGGCCCGATGATTAAAACATTGGATATGCTGAATGTTGAAGCAAGTTTTTAAAATTGCTCACAAAGTGGTGCAAATTTGTCAAGGCAATCATAGTACTAGAGAGTGAGAGTACAACTTTGTAGTAGCCACTCTTTATCACCTTCAAAACCTTTTTTTGAGGTATTTTTACCAATTTTAATGCCCCCTTTTTTTGTACGCAATAAAAAAAGGAACAGATGCCCGCAATGTCAAAACCAATCTTTGCATGAACCAGTTTAAGAAGACAGCCAAAAAATGCCTCGAATGTAGCGAAGAAAGGGAGGAAATTATTTTTTTTTTTAAAAAAACCATGTAAATGTAAAAAACTCTTTTTACCTTATTCCTGATATAATCTTTAATTTTTAAAAAAAGATATTATGTCCCCTTTTTAGTGTAAAAATAGGTATTAAAAGGACCCCAATGGAAAAAAAGTCGCTCTGTCGACTTTTTTGGGGTTTTTCTTAGGTTTTCCACCCATATGCTATATATATGGTAAACAAAATTTTCTTACCCAAGGATTTGGGTGGCATTGGCCGTTAATTGTTTCGTCGGGTAGGTTTTCCCTGAGTTTGGGGGGTTTTTCCCCGGGCAATCTGCCCGTCACTGAGCCTTTCCGAACACCCCACGCCGGGGTGCCAGTCCCGTGTCGAGACTCGCTTGTAACAAAGTCAACTCCACCAAACCAGCACCCCCCACAATGCACGTTTTGAAATTTTCTTTCAGTTTCAGGACGTTAGTCTTGCAGCTAGAGAAAGAGTAAAAGGTGTATATTTGACAAGTGGCCTAGAGGTCCTTTTTCAGGGTATTTAGTGTGTGGGTTTGGGGGCCCCTTTGAGTTGTATTTGTCCCCAAGGGGGGTACTGGCATAACTCCTAGACGTTTATGTAGGGGTGAAGTCTGAGAAAGGAGTCAAGGGGAAACTCAAGATCAGATATTGCGGTTCGTGGAATGGGTGTTCTTGTAGGGAGTTCTGATTCGACAGGGAGTGGTGGGCTTCCTTTTATAGACCCATTTGTGACAAGTCACTCCAAAAATATGAAACACATTCCTTCTTCCATAGTCCCTCCCTTAATTGGTATCCAATCTTTCATTTTCCTTTTTTGGTATCCACTTTGTCTTTTTTATGCTCACTTTTTTTTTTCCTTCTTTTACAAAACCCCCCCCCCCCTGCAACTTCTATTTAAATCTCCAAGAGCAAGTGTATCACAAAAAACCCTGTACAATCTACTCGTGTTTTGATTCTTTATCCTTTAATCTCACACCTCTTGCCCCCACCCGAACATTCACTTCTACAAAATTTATCTATAAATATATTTAACAACCATGGTACCATCAGCATCCTTTCTAAAGGCCCACTTTTCTGGGGAAAAATTTCCCCTGTTTTTTTCCTACATACCCTACCCGAACCCACATCCCCATAAAAAAAATCTTAGCTTTTTTCAGTAACTTGCAAAACTGCCACTAGCCCCCCCTATCCACCCCATCATATTTTCCTTTTCAAATCCTAATGCAACTAAACCCTTTTCCCTTATCAAATACCGTTCATTATATCTTCACTGTAAATACTTGGTCTACACCCCCCCTAACCTTTCCAAAGCTTTTCCCGTTTATGTGCTTTCCCAAATCTCTGTTTTACCTTAATTCTTTCATTAAAAACTTACCATACACTTTACCCAAGTATATGAAAAACTTATTCCCTATAAATTTTTTGCACTCCTTTTTTCCTCTTTCCTTTATCAGAAACTTTGCTGGTCTCCACCAATGCATGGTACCTTTCCCTCTCCATACATTTATTAAAAAAAAGCACAACCCACTCCAAAATTTTCCCCCCTGTTTTTAAACATTTCTATTTTATCCCATCAACCCCAGCTCCCCTTCCCCCCCTTTCTTTTTTAACCACTGCCTAAACGAATTTTCCCCCACACTCACAAGGGCTTTTCCCTTTTCTCCTACAAGATGTTATTTCTCCTTCCCCTATACACGAAAGTACAGCTTCCCTGTCTTCATCACATTTAAAGTGCAGGCATTTTTATTCCCTTTTTCCAGAACTCAAGCCGGTCCTTTTAAAAAAATTAACCGGTTTTAAATTTCCATTTTAAATTAAATATTCCCCTGCTCACACTCCAACAGCTCGTCAGGCCCCAAAAAACCATTCGTCTCCTTTCATCTATCTAAACACCCCTCCGCACGTTGTAGAAATTTCCAACCCCCTCGCCCACAAAACCTCCTTTACCCCCCCCTTTTTCAACCTTTTCGGGACAAACCCCTCCCTAACCTTCCATGTCATTTTAATTTTTGACCCCACTGGACGCCAAGGTTTTGGGTCCAGTGTGGTGGGGAAGGTATAGCAGGGCATACCTAGTTCCAAGGTTCGTGGGTTTTGAGTCCCCTTCAGCCAGAGATCAGTGTTGTGTATTTTCGCTCCTCTTGCAAATTTCCCTTTGTTTTAATATTATATATATATATATTTTATATATATATATTTTTTATATAAAAATTTATATATTATTATTTTGTCTTTGCCAAACCAAGGCGGGAAATTTCCCGACCTTGGTTAAAATTTCGCCAAAATAAATTCTGCCCCTAAGGGAAAAAAAATATATTTAAATGTGTTTGTTTGTATTAAATTTTTTTAAACAAATCAAAAAAATGTATTTAGTTGGGTTACGCCCAAAAAAAATTGTTTTTTGGGTTTTAAAAATATCTTTTAAAAGTATAGGAGGGAAAAATTTTTTTAAGGGGCTTAATTTTAAATGAGTTCTAATTGACCCCTTTTAATATTCGGCACGGGCATATATATATATATTTATATTTTTATAAAATTTATATATTTATATTTATATTTATATATATATTTAATATATATATAAAAATATATAGAATTAAAAGACAAAAATTTTAAGTAAAAAGGGTACAAAAAGCAAAAATAATGTGACATTTTTTTATTGGCAAAAATTTCGTCTCCAGGAGCTTCATCAAGCCTTTAGGGGACCGTTGCCTTTAAAAAAATGTTTAATTAGTTGCAGTTGTGTCCCTTTTACTTAAAACAAATATATTTTGAAGGGGAAAAAAGTAAAATGGAATTTTAGTAAATGTTGTGCCCAAAACAGGGGGGGTATCGAGCGGTAAACAGGGGGGGATGCTGTCTTCCCGTCACCCCCTTGATCTATAAAAAACACATCAATAATCACATTCTTGGGTTTTGTAAAATGAGATGAATAGTAGAATTAAACCTTATTGCGTCAGTTTCAAGCTGCAATTTGAGTAGCAATATAATTTCAGCACAGTAATTTGCTCCTAAGTCGCTTGCAACTTCCCTTTTTGTTAGAAAAGGGAGATGAAGGGGTGGTGGAACATTAAATAGTAATGCTTGTAAATAATATATCACTTGTTTGAGTTTCAAAATTAATTCATACATATGGGTGTACCTTCAAAGTAGAAAAGTAGATACTTATCAACCTGTTGGGTTTTTTTGTACGATTTTAAAATTCACCTTCAAAGTAGCCGTAGACCGAGCTGGAGTCCTTAGTGAGGTTGAAGGAAGGTGAGGGACCAACCTGGGTGTGAAGACACTCCCATTTGCTTCCATTCTGTACAGCTGTCCATGCCAAGCACTCGTCCATCGCCAAGCATATAGACTTACAAGTTGGTTTAGAAAGACACTTAAGCAAACACTATGACATATTAGAAAACGTTTCGGTCCTGGGACGTTGATCACTTCTAACATACAGAGGTAGAAAGACATTACATATATAGGCGGAGAGTGAGATGTGAGTGACCCACGTGACCTGAGGAATGTCATGTTGGGATGAGGACGGGTAGACGATGAAATCATGCGACTCCTGTGTTGTTGGGTTGGTGGTGCTTAAGTATCATGTATGCCAATGTTTTTGAAATTTTGTAGTTTCCAGTGTTGCGTTCTATAGTGTCGGTGACGGCGATTAGTGAGGCTTCTAGGCACCGTTGGCGTCTGAGGTCTGGTTCTGTGAGAACGAGTTGTGCCTCATTCCAGTTCATCAAATGCCCCGTGGAGTCTCTGTGGAGGACACAGGCGTACCTTACATCGTCTCTGTTAGAGGCATTTCGATGCTCATTCAGGCGGACTGCAAGATCTCTGCCTGTCTCGCCTACATATTTCTTGGGACAGAATCCACAGGGGATAGTGTAGACGCCTGCTGTAGAAGTTAGAGGTGTGGGGCTGCGTTTCGTAGTGAGGTCTTGATAGATGATGTGTTTATGGTGGGAAACGTTGATGTTACTCATAGCAAGTGCCCGGGGAGTATTTGGGCAACCTCAC
>NC_069494.1:20529668-20567663 GCF_026875155.1 Cherax quadricarinatus
AATTAAAAAGTAAAAACTTGCTATTTGGCTTAATAGGAACGTTGTTCTTGCCGAATAAGGCAAAGCGAAAATTTGAGTATGCAATTATTTTCGCAAAATCAGGTTAATGTAAAAATTAATAATTTTTGTACCAAAAGTACCATAAAAACTTTTCCGACCAAATTACAAGAAGCGCATTTAATTTAGCCTAATCAACTAAGCTATTTTACAGAAGTTTACCATAATTTAATAATAAACAAACGTAATGAAATATATTTTTTTTCGTGGTTCAGAATGATTTTTGCGATATTATTGCATACACAAATTTTCGCATGCTTATTCGGCAAGAAAAGCGTTGCTATTTAAACCAAAATAGCAAATTTAACCTATTCGGCACGACACACACACACACACACACACACACACACACACACAACACACACACACACACACACACACAACAACACACACACACCAACACACACACCACATATATATATATATGTATATATATATGTATATAATATATATATATATATATATAATATATATATTATATATTATATATATATATATATATATATATATATATATATATATTTATATATGCAATGGGATGGTCCAATAGTGGAAAATATTGCTCAAACAATGCTTCAGAGTGTGTCAGGGAAGGATAGAGCCCGCTCTAGCAGTGAGAGCCCCTCATGCTGGGGACTTTCTGTTGGCTGTTCCCAACTCCAGCCTGGCACAGTCTCGACCCACAGACCATCCGCATCGGTGTTGCCCTTCGACTTGCCGCCCTATTCTCGCCGAACACAGGTGTATTTGTGGCAGTGAAGCAGCAGACCGATTCGGGTACCATGGTCTTGTGTGCCGTAAATCCGAGGGAAAGATTGCAAGACATGAGGAGGTTAATAACATTATCAAGAGGAGCCTCACAACAGCTGGATGCCCAGCAGTAAGGGAGCCACCCCAACTATGCAGATCTGATGGCAGCCAGAAGCGTCCAGATGGTATCACCCTTCAAGCCTGGACAGATGGGAAGCAGGTGGTGTGGGACTATACATGTGCATCTACTTGGCTGATACTATCTCCAATACACAGGGAGGAAGGAGGGGCAGCTGCCAGCTTCAGGGAGTCCCAAAAAGTCTAGAAAATATGGAGAACTTGCCCATCATTATATGTTTGTTTCCCATAGGCTCAGAGACCCTTGGCTCATGGGGAAAGAGTGCATCTAAATTCCTTAAGGAGCTGGGAAAAAGACTCATCAGGGTAACTAGGGATCCAGGGCAGCTAGTTTTCTGTTCCAGCGGCTCAGTGCGGCTGTTCAAAGGGGTAATGCCTGCTGTATTTTGGGCACACGCCCAGCTCGGAGGAGCTGGATGAGATTTTCGCCTTATAATCGGTGATACACACGTAACAACATGTACCGTATATGCCACCTTTATATCAATAATGTATCTCTTAAATCTTCAGTACCATATTATGTAATAATATATATATATATATATATATTTATATATATATATATATATATATATATATATATATATATATATATAATATATAATTATATATATATATATATATATATATATATAAATATATATATATATATATATATATTATATATATAAAATATATATATATATATAATTTTCCTATTGGTAAAAAAAAATATTTTAAAAGATGGGGTGGTAGGGGAAGTGGAATATTCAAACGGCTTCAGGAAGAAACCCAAATATTCTTCCTTGAAGCCTTTTTATCCACTTCTCCGAGGCTATGGGTCCCACAATTTACACCAGAGGTTTACCCCATTATATATATATATATATATATATATATATATATATATAATATATATATATATATATATATATATATATATATATATATATATATATATATATATATAAAATATATATATTATATATAATATATATATATATATATATATATATATATATATATATATATATATATATATATTATATATATATATATATATAATATATATATAAAAGCTAACACCTGTATATATATACTAATTCCTATACATAGAGACCACTCCAATATGGGCCTAACGTACACGGTGTACAGGGTCCTGAACGATTCCTTACTAAGGTATCGGAATGCTGTTCTGAGGTTTGCCAGGCGCCCATGTGCTGCAGCAATTATTTGGTTGATGTGAGCTTCAGATGTGCCTGGTGTTATACTCACACCAAGATCTTTCTCCTTGAGTGACGTTTGTAGTCTCTGGCCCCCTAGACTGTACTCCGTTTGCGGTCTTCTTTGCCCATCCCCAATCTTCATGACTTTTGCACTTGGCGGGATTGAACTCCAGGAGCCAATTGCTGGACCAGGTCTGCAGCCTGTCCAGATCCCTTTGTAGTTCTGCCTGGTCTTCGATCGAATGAATTCTTCTCATCAACTTCACGTCATCTGCAAACAGGGACACCTCGGAGTTTATCCCTTCCGTCATGTCGTTCACAAATACCAGAAACAGCACTGGTCCTAGGATTGACTCCTGTGGGACCCCGCTGGTCACAGGTGCCCACTCAGACACCTCGTCACGTACCATTACTCGCTGCTGTCTTCCTGACAAGTATTCCCTGATCCATTGTAATGCCTTCCCTGTTATCCCTGCTTTGTCCTCCAGTTTTTGCACTAATCTCTTGTGTGGTACTGTGTGTGTGTGTGTGTGTGTGTGTGTGTGTGTACTCACCTAGTTGTACTCACCTAGTTGAGGTTGCGGGGGTCGAGTCCGAGCTCTTGGCCCCCGCCTCTTCACTGATCGCTACTAGGTCACTCTCCCTGAACCGTGAGCTTTTTCATACCTCTGCTTAAAGCTATGTATTGATCCTGCCTCCACTACATCGTTTCCCAAACTATTCCACTTACTGACTACTCTGTGGCTGAAGAAATACTTTCTAACATCCCTGTGATTCATCTGTGTCTTCAACTTCCAACTGTGTCCCCTTGTTACTGTGTCCAATCTCTGGAACATCCTGTCTTTGTCCACCTTGTCAATTCCTCTCAGTATTTTGTATGTCGTTATCATGTCCCCCCTATCTCTCCTGTCCTCCAGTGTCGTCAAGTTGATTTCCTTAACCCTCTCTCGTAGGACATACCTCTTAGCTCTGGGACTAGTCTTGTTGCAAACCTTTGCACTTTCTCTAGTTTCTTTACGTGCTTGGCTAGGTGTGGGTTCCAAACTGGTGCGGTATACTCCAATATGGGCCTAACGTACACGGTGTACAGGGTCCTGAACGATTCCTTATTAAGATGTCGGAATGCTGTTCTGAGGTTTGCTAGGCGCCCGTATGCTGCAGCAGTTATTTGGTTGATGTGCGCTCCAGATGTGCCTGGTGTTATACTAACCCCAAGATCTTTTTCCTTGAGTGAGGTTTGTAGTCTCTGGCCCCCTAGACTGTACTCCGTCTGCGGTCTTCTTTGCCCCTCCCTAATCTTCATGACTTTGCACTTGGTGGGATTGAACTCCAGGAGCCAATTGCTGGACCAGGTCTGCAGCCTGTGTGTGTGTGTGTGTGTGTGTGTGTGTGTGTGTGTGTGTGTGTGTGTGTGTGTGTGTGTGTGTGTGTGGTGTGTGTGTGTGTGTGTGTGTTTGAGTGTGTGTGTGAGTGTGTGTGTGAGTGTGTGTGTGAGTGTGTGTGTGAGTGTGTGTTTGAGTGTGTGTGTGTGTATGTACTCACCAAGTTGTACTCACCTAGTTGAGGTTGCATGGGTCGAGTCCAAGCTCCTGGTCAAGCCTCTTCACTGGTCGCTACTAGGTCACTCTCCCTGAACCGTGAGCTTTATCATACCTTTGCTTAAAGCTATGTATGGATCCTGCCTCCACTACATCGCTTCCCAAACTATTCCACTTCCTGACTATTCTGTGGCTGAAGAAATGCTTCCTAACATCCCTGTGATTCATCTGTGTCTTCAACTTCCAACTGTGTCCCTTTGTTATTGTGTGTGTGTGTGTGTGTGTGTGTGTGTGTGTGTGTGTGTGTGGTTGTGTGTGTGTGTGTGTGTGTGTGTTTGTGTGTGTGTATACATGTGTGCACGCGCGCGAGCGAGATACAGACGATGATTTTCATAGAGTTGTGGGACTTTAACATGATTTAAAAAAACAGTGTTCAGAGTGTTTAAATGACAGTGTTCACAATATCTAAATAACAGTGGTCAGAATGTATAAAAAAAAGTATTCAGATTGTTTAAAAAAACAGTATTCCCCAGTGTCTAAATAACAATGGTCAGAGTGTTTAAAAATCGGTGTTCAGAGTGTTTAAATACAGAGTTCATAACTTTTAAATTACAGTATACAATATATGATGTAGGCCGAAATGACAGTAGTTTGTTGGATTATGTATTGGTAGATAAAAGACTGTTGAGTAGACTTCAGGATGTACATGTTTATAGAGGGGCCACAGATATATCAAATCACTTTTTAGTTGTGCTACACTGAGAGTAAAAAGTAGATGGGATACAAGGGAATAGAATCATCAGGGAAGAGAGAGTTGAAGGTTTATAAATTAAAAGAGGAGGCAGTTAGGGTAAGATAATAAACGCTATTGGAGGATAGATGGGCTAATGAGAGCATAGGCAATGGGTCGAAGAGGTATGGGGTTTGGTTTAAAAATGTAGTGTTTTGAGTGTTCAGCAGAGTTTGTGGTTACAAGAAAGTGGGTGCGGGAGGGAAGAGGAGCGATTGGTGGAATGATGATGTAAAGAGAGTAGTAAGGGAGAAAAAGTAGCATATGATAAGTTTTTACAAAGTAGTGATGTAAGGAGGGAAGAGTATATGGAGAAAAAGAGAGGGGGGTTTAAAAGAGTGGTGAAGCAATGTAAAAAGAGAGCAAATGAGAGAGTGGGTGAGAGTTATCAACAAATTTTTTTGAAAATAAGAAAAAGTTTTGAAGTGAGATTAACAAGTTAAGGGAAACCTGAGAACAAATGGATTTTTCAGTTATAAATAGGAGAGGAGAGTTTTTAAAATGGAGGTTGAGGTTTTGGGGAAAATGGAAGGAAATTTTAGGATTTTTTAAAAGTTATTGGGTAGGGAAACTGTGATTTTGGTATAGGGCAAGGAAGAATAACATCTTGTAGGATGAGGAAGAGAGTTGTGAGTGTGGGGAAGCTCGTGAAGCAGTAGGTAAAATGAAAGGAGTAAGGCAGCCGGTATTGATGGGATAATGATAGAAATGTTAAAAGCAGGTGGGGATATAGTTTTGGAGTGGTTGGTGCAATTATTTAATAAATGTATGGAAGAGGTAAGGTACTAGGGATTGGCAAAGGGGACAAAAGAGAGTGCAAAAATTATAGGGGGATAAGTCTGTTGAGTTTACCTGGTAAAGTGTATGGTAGAGTTATTATTGAAAGAATTGAGAGTAAGACGGAGAATATTATAGCAGATGAACAAGGATGCTTTAGGAAAGGTAGGGGGTGTGTGGACCAGTGTTTACAGTGAAACATATAATGAACAGTATTTAGATAAGGTTAAAGAGGTTTTTGTGGCATTTATGGATTTGGAAAAGGCGTATGACAGAGTGGATAGGGGGGGCAATGTGGCAGATGTTGCAGGTGTATGGTGTAGGATGTAGGTTACTGAATGCAGTGAAGAGTTTTTACGAGGATAGTGAGGCTCAAGTTAAAGTATGTAGGAAAGAGGGAGATTATTTCCTAGTAAAAGTAGGCCTTAGACAAGGATGTGTGATGTCACCGTGGTTGTTTAATATATTTATAGATGGGGTTGTAAGAGAAATAAATGCGAGGGTCTTGGCAAGAGGTGTGGAGTTAAAAGATAAAGAATCACACATAAAGTGGGAGTTGTCACAGTTGTTCTTTGCTGATGACACTGTGCTCTTGGGAGATTCTAAAGAGAAGTTGCGGAGTTTGGTGGATGAATTTGGAAGAAAATTAGAAGTGAATACAGGAAAGAGTAAGGTTATGAAGATAACAAAAAGGTTAGGTGATGAAAGATTGGATATCGGATTGGAGGGAGAGAGTATGGAGGAGGTGAATGTATTCAGATATTTGGGAG
The DNA here is from genome assembly GCF_026875155.1 of Cherax quadricarinatus. Lineage (NCBI taxonomy): Eukaryota > Metazoa > Arthropoda > Malacostraca > Decapoda > Parastacidae > Cherax > Cherax quadricarinatus. The sequence continues at coordinate 20,535,694 of NC_069494.1, forward strand.
TGGACGTGTCAGCGGATGGGTCTATGAAAGATGAGGTGAATCATAGAATTGATGAGTCGAAAAGGGGTTAGCGGTGCACTTAGGAGACTGTGGAGACAAAGAACTTTGTCCTTGGAGGCAAAGAGGGGAATGTATGAGAGTATAGTTTTACCAACGCTCTTATATGAGTGTGAAGCATGGGTGATGAATGTTGCAGCGAGGAGAAGGCTGGAGGCAGTGGAGATGTCATGTCTGAGGGCAATGTGTGGTGTGAATATTACGCAGAGAATTCGTAGTTTCGAAGTTAGGAGGAGGTGCGGGATTACCAAAACTGTTGTCCTGAGGGCTGAAGAAGGGTTGTTGAGGTGGTTCGGACATGTAGAGAGAATGGAGAGAAACAGAATGACTTCAAGAGTGTATCAGTCTGTAGTGGAAGGAAGGCTGGGTAGGGGTCGGCCTAGGAAAGGTTGGAGGGAGGGGGTAAAGGAGGCTTTGTGTGCGAGGGGCTTGGACTTCCAGCGGGTATGCGTGAGCGTGTTTGATAGGAGTGAATGGAGACAAATGGTTTTTAATACTTGACGTGCTGTTGGAGTGTGAGCAAAGTAACATTTTTGAAGGGATTCATGGAAACCGGCAGGCCGGACTTGAGTCCTGGAGATTGGAAGTACAGTGCCTCCAGTCTGAAGGAGGGGTGTTAATGTTGCAGTTTAAAAACTGTAGTGTAAAGCACCCTTCTGGCAAGACAGTGACGGAGTGAATGATGGTGAAAGTTTTCTTTTTCGGACCACCCTGCCTTGGTGGGAATCGGCCATTGTGTTAATAAAAAAAAATATTCACTGTGTTTAAATAACGGTGGTGAGAGTGTTTAAAAACCAGTTTTCAATCTTTAGACTACTAGTGGTCAGTGATTCTGTCATTGCTGGCACCTACCTTTGGGGTACAGTGACCAGTGATTCTGTCATTGCTGGCACCTACCTTTGGGGTACAGTGACCAGTGATTCTTTCACGCTGGCTCCAACCTTGAGGGTTCTAGTGACCAATGAGTTTGTTACTGCTAGCTCCAATCTTAACAGTTCTAATGACCAGTGATTTTGTCGCTGGTAGCTCCAGCTTTGAGGGTTCTAGCGACCAGTTCTGTCAATGATAGCTCCAGCTTTGAGGGTACTAGTGACCAGTTGTTCTGTCTGTGATAGCTCCAGCTTTGAGGGTACTAGTGACCAGTGATTCTGTCAATGATAGCTCCAGCTTTTAGGGTACTAGTGGCCAGTGATTCTGTCAATGATAGCTCCAGCTTTGAGGGTACTAGTGACCAGTGATTCTGTCAATGATAGCTCCAGCTTTTAGGGTACTAGTGGCCAGTGATTCTGTCAATGATAGCTCCAGCTTTGAGGGCACTAGTGACCAGTGATTCTATCAATGATAGCACCAACCTTGAGGATACTAGTGACAAGGGAATCTGTCAAAGCTGACATCAACTTTGACCAGTGCTAATGTCCCTGCTGTTTATATCTGTATATCAGGTTTATAAAACGATATTTACATAGAAATAAAATATGTAGATATTCCATTCTAATGAATAATAAAAGTAGATGTAAAAATCGCGTTGTAATTCACTGTAACAACAGAGATACATATATCATGTTATTATTCACTGTAACAACAGATTCATATATATATATATATATATATATATATATATATATATATATATATATATATATATATATATATATTTTATATCACACATATATCACATTGTTATTCACTGTAACAACAGATACAAAGATCACATTGTTATACACAGTAACACCTCAAATGCAAATGTCACGCTGTTATACCCAATACCAACAAAGATACACAGATCAGACTAGTGTACACAGTAACCTAACTTAACAGAAATATCACACTGATTTATACAATGTGCAACATCTTCCACATTGCCCCCCTATCCACCCTGTCATACACCTTTTCCAAATCCATAAATGCCACAAAGACCTCTTTAGTCTTATCTAAATACTGTTCACTTCTTTGGTTCACTGTAAACACCTGGTCCACACACCCCCTACCTTTCCTAAAGCCTCCTTGTTCATCTGCTATCCTATTCTCCGTCTTACTCTTAATTCTTTCAATAATAACTCTACCATACACTTTACCAGGTATACTCAACAGACTTATCCCCCTATAATTTTTGCACTCTCTTTTGTCCGTTGTAATGGGGAACTCATTACTTCAGTTTCCTCAGTAAAATATCTGAGAATCCCCTTTGACCCATGCATGTCAGGCGAACTGATCGGGAACAGACTGAAGTTCCTCTACAGGCAAGCACACTGTCTACCTACGCTTGCTCTTCATGGTACTCTGTCTCGACAAAAAAAAAACTGAAAGATGAACCGCAAATCACCCAGAACAAAATGGTAAGATTCATGGTGGACCTGCGTCCAAGAGAACATGTAGGCCAGGATGAATTACAACAGTTGGATATGCTGAATCTTGAAGCAAGTTTTTAAACTTGCTCACAAACAATGTGAGTTGCTAATTTTGTCAAGGTAATCATAGTACTAGAGAGTGAGAGAACAACTTTGTAGTACCCACAGTCAGTAGCCAGGCTTCAAGCACCTTTTATTGTACAGCAATAAAGGAATGGAACAGATTGCCTGCATATGTCAAAGCCAATCTTAGCATGAACCAGTTCAAGAAGAGAGCAAAAATATGCCTCATGAATGTAGCGACAGAAAGGGAGGAGAACGATTTTTTTTAAGATAACACATGTAAATGTAAATAACTCTTTTGACCTTATTCCTAGTATATATCCTTTATATTATAATAAAAAGATATTATATCCTTTATAGTGTAATAATAAGGTATTAAAAGGACCACAATGGAAATAAGTCGCTCTGTCTGACATTTTTGGGTTATCTTAGGTTCTCTACACATATGCTACTATATATGATAATCAATACTTACTTATCTAAGAGGTTTAGAGTGTCTTCTGGCCGTCTAATTGTTTCGTCGAGGTAGGTTGTCCATGAGTCTTTGTGGGTTTCTCATCGGTCAATCTGCCTGTCACTGAGCTCTTTCCAGAACACCGTCAGCGCCGGGGTGCCAGTCCCGATGTGCGGAGACTTGCTTGTAACAAAGTCATCTCACACTAAACCCAGCACCCACCACAATGCACGATTTTGAATTTGCTGCAGTTTCAGGATGTTAGTCTTTGCAGCCAGAGAAAGAGTAAGAGGTGTATATTTGACAAGTGGCCGTATGAGGGCCTTGTTCAGGTGTAGTTTAGTGTGTGGGTGGGAGCCTTTGAGCTTGTATAGTCGCTCAAGGGCGGTACTGGCTATAACTCTCTAGACGTTTATGTAGGAGTGAAGTCTGAGAATGGAGTCAAGGTTAACTCTAGGACCATGATATTGCGTGTTCGTGGAATGGGTGTTCTTGTAGTGGTGGTTCTGAGTTCGACAGGTAGTGGTGGGCTTCCTTTCATAGACCCATTTGCTGACAAGTCCACTCCAAAATATATGAACACATTCACTTCTTCCATATTCCCTCCCTCTAATCTGGTATCCAATGTTTCATTTCCCATTTTTTGGTATCCACTTCCTCTTGCTCTTTCCTATGCTCACTTTTAATTTCCTTCTTTTACGTAATCATCCCCTGCAACTTCTATTCATAATCTCCCAAAAGAACAGTGTCATCAGCAAAAAGCACCTGTGGCAACTACTACTCTTTGTTAGATTCTTTATCCTTTAATCTCACACTTCTTGCCACCACCCGAACATTCACTTCTACAACTTCATCTATAAATATATTTAAAACCATGGTACCGTCAAGCATCCTTCTCTAAGGCCTACTTTTACTGGGAAATAATCTCCCTGTTTGTCTCCTACATATCCTACCTGAGTCCCACTATCCTCATAAAAACTCTTAGCTTTTTTCAGTAACTTGCAACATCTGCCACATAGCTCCCCTATCCACCCTATCATATGTCTTTTTCAAATCCATAAGTGCAACAAAAACCTCTTTAACCTTATCTAAATACCGTTCACTTATATACTTTACTGTAAATACTTGGTCTACATCCCCCGTAACCTTCCTAAAGCCTCCTGTTTATCTGCGATCCAACTCTCTGCTTTACTCTTAATTCTTTCATTAATAACTCTACCGTACACTTTACCTCGGATACTGAACAGACTTATTCACCTATAATTTTTTGCATTCTTTTTTGCCCTCTTTTCCTTTATACAGAGGATTTTTCATGCTCCCAAACCAATCGCATGGTACCTTAAAACCCCTCCTTCCATAAAATTTTATTAAAAAAAAAGCCCCAAACCCAAATTTTCCCAAAAAAATTTTTCCCACCTTTTTTAAACTTTTTTTTTTTTTAAATTCCCCAATCAATCCAGCTGCCTTACCCCCCCCCTTTAAATTCTCCCCCACTCCTCACGAACTTCCCCCCCCAAAACCCCACAACGGGCCTTTTCTTTCCCCTCCTACAAAGAATTTTTTTTTTTCCTCCTTTGCCCTATACACAAAAAAGTACCAGCTTCCCTGCCCTTCCAAAAATTTAAATGCAGGCATTGTATTTCCCCATTTCCAAGAACAAGCCCCGGCAGTATAAAAAAAACCCGGTTTTTAAACCCCCTTCACAAAAATATTCCCCCTGCTAAAACACTCCAACAGCTCGTCGGGCCCCCAAAAAACCCATTCGTCTCCATTCCCCTATCTAACACGCTCACGCACGCTTCTGGAAGCCCCAACCCCCTCGCCCACAAAACCTCCTTTACCCCCCCTTCTCCCTTCAACCTTTTCGAGGACGAGCCCTACCTAACCTTCCATGTCATTTACTTTGATCCATTGGACGCCAAGGTATTGGCCCAGTGTGGTGAGAAGGGTTTATAGCACGGCATTCTAGTTCCAAGGTTCGTAGGTTGAGTCTCCTTCAGCCAGAGATCAGTGTTTGTGTATATTTCGCCTGCTCTTGGTGAATTCCTTGCATACATATATATATATATATATATATATAATATATAATATATATATATATATAAAATATATATATATATAAATATATATATATTTATATATATATATATGTCGGGGCCGAATAGGCAAAAACTTGCGATCTTGGCTTAAACACAACGGTCATCTTGCCATATAGGAAACAAGTGAAAATTTGTGAAATGCAATAATTTCGCCAAAATAAATTCTGAACCTAACGAAAAAAATATATTTCACTGCGTTTGTTTAGTATTAAATTATTTTAACAAATCTAAAATGTATTTATTGGGTTACGCTAAAATAAATTGTTCTTGTTATAAATATATCTTTAAACGTATAGGAGAAAATTTTAGTAAGGACTTAATTTAAAGGGTTTTCTTGCTAATTGACCAGTTTTACATATTCGGGCACGACATATATATATATGCAATAAGATCACAGTAAACAGGTGATTTCAAAAATATGCAAAACAACCACTCTGAAAGAATAGAGAAATTCCAACGCTTTCGTGACTACTCACAAATTTTAAAGATATATTGTTCCTTGATAATGTGAGTAGTCACGAAAGCGCTTGGGAAAATTTTTCTATTTTTTCAGAGTGGTTGTTTTGCATATATATATATATAATATATATATATAAATATATATATATATATATAAAATATATAATATAATATATATATATATATATATATATATTTTATAATTACCGACAATATATTAAGTAAAAGGACAGAAATGCAACTAATGTGACATTTTTGTTGTTGCAACGTTTCGCTCTCCAGGAGCTTCATCAAGCCTGGAGAGCGACACGTTGCCATAATAAAATGTCACATTAGTTGCATTTGGGTCCTTGTACTTAACACAGTATATATGAAGGAAACAAGTACAATGGAAATTTTAGTAAATGTGGGAACACAGACGGGAGTATCGAGCGGTAAACAGGAGAGATGCTGTGTTCTATCAGACTATGATCTATAAATGCACATCAATAATCACATTCTAGTGTTTAGTAAAATGAGATGAATAGTAGAATTAAACCTTTTTGCGTCAGTTTCAAGCTGCAATTTGAGTAGCAATATAATTTCAGCACAGTAATTTGCTCCTAAGTCGCTTGCAACTTCCCTTTTTGTTAGAAAAGGGAGAGGAAGGGGTGGTGGAACATTAAATAGTAATGCTTGTAAATAATATATCACTTGTTTGAGTTTCAAAATTAATTCATACATATGGGAGTACCTTCAAAGTAGATAAGTAGATACTTATCAACCTGTCGGGTTTTTTTATACGATTTTAAAATTCACCTTCAAAGTAGCCGTAGACCGAGCTGGAGTCCTTAGTGAGGTTGAAGGAAGGTGAGGGACCAACCTGGGTGTGAAGACACTCCCATTTGCTTCCATTCTGTACAGCTGTCCATGCCAAGCACTCGTCCATCGCCAAGCATATAGACTTACAAGTTGGTTTAGAAAGACACTTAAGCAAACACTATGACATATTTATTAGAAAACGTTTCGGTCCTGGGACCTTGATCACTTCTAACATACAGAGGTAGAAAGACATTACATATATAGGCGGAGAGTGAGATGTGAGTGACCCACGTGACCTGAGGAATGTCATGTTGGGATGAGGACGGTTAGACGATGAAATCATGTGACTCCTGTGTTGTTGGGTTGATGGTGCTTAAGTATCATGTATGCCAATGTTTTTGAAATTTTGTAGTTTCCAGTGTTGCCTTCTATAGTGTCGGTGACGGCGATTAGTGAGGCTTCTAGGCACCGTCGGCGTCTGAGGTCTGGTTCTGTGAGAACGAGTTGTGCCTCATTCCAGTTCATCAAATGCCCCGTGGAGTCTCTGTGGAGGACACAGGCGTACCTTACATCGTCTCTGTTAGAGGCATTTCGATGCTCATTCAGGCGGACTGCAAGATCTCTGCCTGTCTCGCCTACATATTTCTTGGGACAGAACCCACAGGGGATAGTGTGGGACCCCTGCTGTAGAAGTTAGAGGTGTAGGGCTGCGTTTCGTAGTGAGGTCTTTGATAGATGATGTGTTTATGGTGGAAACGTTGAAGTTACTCATAGAAAGTTCCCGGCGAGTATTCGTGGCAACCTCACCACATGGGAGTACTATGAACTGCTTAGGGGCTGTTCCATGGGCGGTTTGTTGAGGATAGCTTTTGCCTTGATCTGTAATCTCGGATGAAGAAAGATGGGAACTGAAGACATGTAAAGGCTTGTGCTATGTAAGTGCATTCTTCTAGAAAACAAGGTCTGGAGATGCGAAGAGCTCTCAAGAAGAAGCCAATGAGGACTCCTCTCTTAGTGCGGGTGTCTTGGTGTGAATAAAAGTGTATAAGATCGTCCTTGTTGGTAGGTTTTCTATACACTTTGAAGAGAAGTTTGTCACTGTCGGGAGATCTGCACAGGAGAACGTCGAGGAAAGGAAGTTTGCCATCGTTTTCGAGTTCAAGTGTAAACTTTATTGATGGTTCAACTGCATTGATCTTGTTGAGAAGGGCCTGGATATTGAGACGTCTCGGATAGAAAACCAAAATATCATCAGCGTATCTGTTAAAAACAAAAGCATGGCTTCCTTCGATGTCACAGCCCTCTTCACCAACGTTCCTACTGACGCTGCAATCAACATTCTGAGACAGAGGCTCACTGAAAACCACGACCTCCCTTTACCTCTTCTAGATTTCATCAGTCTAGTGGATCTTTGTGTTAATTTCAACTTCTTCAAGTATCAGGACAACTGTTACAAACAGTGCTTTGGGATGGCATTTGTCAGCCGGCTCAGTGCTGTGCTTGCTAACCTCTTCATGGAAAACCTAGAGACAGAGAAATTCAGCACTCTCATTCCCAACACCGTTACCTGGCTAAGATGCGTTGATGATATATTTGGTTTTCCCATCAAGACGTCTCAATATCCAGGCCCTTCTCAACAAGTCAATGCCTTAAAATGGTATAAAATACCGACAGGTTGTTAGGTAAGACACATATGCAACAGTTAGGTATCTTTATTTCGAAACGTTTTTCGCCTACACAGTAGGCTTCTTCAGTCGAGTACAGAAAAGTTGATAGAAGCAGAAAATACCCTTGAAGACGATGTAATCAGTCCATCACCCTTAAAGTTCTGAGGGGGGCAGTCCCTCAGTCTGGAGAAGAGCATTTTTCCATGTAGAAACAACAGAAGAGAAGTGACAGGAGGTGCCTTATAAGCCCCAAGAGGTGAGACTAGGTCACAGAAGAGGTAAAACTCAGATTTGAGGGTCGGGCCCTCTCAAATTTTACCTCTTCTATGACCTACGTCCACCTCCTGGTGGTATAAAAGGGCCACCATCCTGTCATTATTTTCATTTGTTTCATCTATGAACAATGCTCTTCTCCAGACTGGGGGGACGCCCACCTAAAAATTTTAAAGGGTGAGGCTGATTACTCGCTTAAAAAGATTTTCTGCTTCTATAAAATTTTTCTGTATTCGACGAAGAACCCTACTGTGTGGGGCGAAACTTTTTCGAAATAAAGATCCAATGTTGCATATGTGTCTTACCTAAAAGATCAAGCAGTTGAACCCATCAATAAAATTTTTTAACCTTAAACCCCGAAAACGATGGCAAATTTCCCTTTTCCCTCGACGTTTCCGTGCAGTTTTCCCCCGACATAAAAAAATTTTTCAAAGTGTAAAAAAAACCTACCAACAAGGACGATTAATACACTTTTATTCACCCCAAACACCCGCACAAGAGAGGAGTCCTCATTGGCTTCTTCGAGAGCTTTTCGCATTCCAGACCTTTTTTCTAGAAAATGCATTTAAATAACACAAGCCTTTACACGTCTTCAGTTCCCATCTTCTTCACCCGAAATTTGCAGCCAAAGGCACAGCTATCCCAACAAACCGCCCATGGAACAGCCCCCTAAATTCATATACTCCCATGGGGTGAGGTTGCCACGAATCCCCGGGCATTTTCATGAGTAACTTCAACGTTTCCCCCTAAACAATCATCATCAAAGACCTCACAAAAACGCGCCCTACACCTCTAACTTCTACCAGGGTCTAACTATCCCCTGTGGATTCGCCCCAAAAATATTGGGCGAGACAGGAAGGATCTTGCAGTCCCCTAATGACACGAAATGCCTCTAACAGAGACGAAGTAAGGTACCCCTGGTCCTCCACAGAACTCCACGGGCATTTGATGAACTGGAATGACACAACTCGTTCTCACGAACCGACTTCAGACCCCGAGGGGTGCCTAGAAGCCTCAAATCGCATCACCGACACAAGAAGCAACACTGAAAACAACAAAATTTCAAAAACTTTGGCATACATGAATTAACCCATAAACCCAACACACGGGGAGCCATGTTTCATGGTCTACCCGCCCCCACCCCAAGGGACATTCCCGGGTCACGTGCGTCACTCAATCTCACCTCCGCCTTAAAAAGTTTTTCACCTCTGTTTTTAAAATTATCAAGGCCCCAGGACCGAAACTTTCTAATAAGTTTCTATTTTTGCTTAATGTCTTTCAAACCAACTGTGGGTATTTATTCCCAAAGGGTTTATACCAGATTTAACAAGTACCGGGAAAAGAAAGGGAAAAATATTATTTTATCTTTACCTCTTATATTTGGGTTTCCAGTCAGGTATGTGCCTTTTTTTTTGTTAGTCATTCGTCATCTATTTGAACAAAACCCCCGCAGGTTCATGATGTACCAGATGCCCCCAAAACTGGTTGGATCGATCAGTTAAACAAGCCGGGTTTGAAATACTTTCACCCTACTTGTTTAAAAAATTTTCAAGATGTTAAAAAATATATCAGAAAATGTTAAAAATTAAAGGTTAGCATACATCAAAAAGGGGTAATGTCAGGGCTTTATAAAATTAAAGTGTATCCCATTACGGGGACTCGCAAAAAAGGTTTAAAGTTAAAAATTCAACGGGAAGGATATGGGAAAGCACTGGTTTGGTAATGGGTTGTGGATTAGTGGAACAAACTCCCAAGTCAGTTATTCGGGCTAAAACTTGTGTATTTTTAAAAAAAATGTTAGAAAAATACATGAGTGGGTGCGAGGGGGTTGATTTGGGCCCGGGACTAGCTTGTGCTGCGGGGTTGTTGCCGTGCCCTTCCTTGATGGAGACGACCAGTGGCTGGGTCTTTGGGGCTAATCCGGGGGGGGGGGGTCTTTGGGTTAAATTGGGGGGAGCATGGAAACTGCCCCGCAGGGGTCTTTGGGCCCTGTTGCAGTCTTCCTTCTTTTTATGTTTTTATTTTCTTATTAACAAATTCCAAATTTTCAACCCAAAGGGAAAAAATTTATATGTGTGCGATCATCTTTTGCTATAAAAAGGATTATTCCAAACGTAGATAAAACTGCTAAAACTTTTACCAGAGCATTTAAAGAAATGAATAATAGCAAATATCAGTTCCTAAGTCTTTGAAACCAAAATGGTGGTAGTTTTGAATGGATTTTAGAAAAGTTGTAACTTTGTTAAAATAAAAAAATCTACTATTGTTCCTCCCCCATCCTCCAGTAATGTTTTTAACAGAAAAAACCCAATAATATTAATGTGTTAAGAACTAACTCTAAAATTTCCCCATGGGGCGAAGTTATATTTGATTTTCAAGTGCTACTTCGCCTACAATATCCTACGGGGATACTCCTCACTTTTATTTGGGTGGGTAGAAAAACGTTTCCCCTTAGAGTTGTTATATTCGATTCCTAAGCCTAGTTATAATGAAAATTTTTTGTCTCCACTCGCTTAGCGCAAAGTATTTACAGAAAACCCGTGAAAAACTTCCAAATAAACAAAAATTTGGCGAAATAAGGGGCTAAAAAAAGTGGTCTTGGGTAGCCCAAAACTTACATGGATAGTCAACTGTGGGGGTGTTGAAGGCTTCCCCAGACCAACTAAAACTCAGGGGCTGTGCGTTGCGAAGGACAATTTGACCAACCAAAAGATTTTGTACTCTCAACACCCTGAAGCAACACTCTCCTCAAACTGCAAAACAGTCAAAAAGAAAAGAAACAAAAAACAGTATTACAAAAGCTCAATAAAAAAAATTTAATTTTAAGAATTTAGGAATATATTAAAATGACACACCCCAAACATTTTTTGTAGTAGGCAGTAATACAGAACTTTTAAAGGGTTTATGTTTTGGAAATACGGAGGGTCGGTCCCAAATTTTCAATGACAGGGGGGTTAAATGAGTCGTGCTTAGAATTTTTTTTTTTAACCATGCTCATTCGAACTAAAAAAAAAATTCTGAAAAAAAAAAAATGTTGAACATTGAAATAGCTGTATTTCGCCAATTTCTTTTTTTTTTTCTTTGAGGTTACAGAGGTTAGTACTTTTAAAATATCACTAATGCATAAACATTTGGGGAACTCGTTAGTACAGACAAAACATAATGTGAGCTGAAATTCTCAGGAGTCACTTTGGAGAGAAACATGCAGAAAAAAAAAAAAAAGTTGCATATAAGGTGTAGGTCATTCTATCCCCAGAGCCCTAAACAATAATTGGATTGTGTTTTCAACAACGTAGAAGCAATACACTAACAAAGGATCTTGATTTTTATTTTGCACCGCTATCAAATATGGTGTCGCTGATTCCCCATCTCTCAACGTTAAGGGGTTAGATGTATGAGGGTTGGTAGATGTATAGGGGTAAATGATGGGTTTATATAATGTTGTCCCCTTTCTACATATTTAGTAAAGTGATGGAAAATGTAAAATCAGTGGAACCAGTTTATGGGATTTGAAAATAATGAAAAGAATACAGACAGGTGAGAGCCAGGGAAGACTACCGACGGTCTTGGGGAGCCCAACAATACAAGTTTGAAGACTGAGCAGAACAAAGAAAAACGCAGACAAGCACTGGAACGAGAGTAAGGGGGGTAAACCTGAAGAGAGAAATCCTCATGGGAAGTTGATGCACATCAAACGAATAACTCGGAACAAATGCATTTTGCAACGCCCAAAATAAGTTCCGAAAACTTCGGCAGGCAGTCATTCCGACCCCGTATAAACATACGTCAGGTTCAACTTTACCAAGCATGTAAAGAAGTTGGAAACAGTGGATAGATTTTTTTTTAACGAGGCTAGTTCCATAACCAAGAGTATGCCCCCACGATTTGGATTTAAAGAGAAAATCGTGACACTAGAGAGGGATGGCCCAACCTTTTGGGCCCCTGCACCCAAAAATGGCGCATTGCATGATTAAATGGCACACTGCACCAGTGTAAATAAAAAAAGCAAGCCTACTCATGCAAAAAGTATTAAACCCAAAACCAAATTTTTGAAAAAATTTTAAAAAAAATTCAAGGAACTTAAAGCTGAAAAGATTTTACGAAAAAAAATCTAAAAAACCCAGCAATCGTTCTTAGTGATTTTTATTTTTTCCGAGAAACATCTTTTTTGCGAAATCGTCTTTTTCCAAAATAACCCATTTTCAATTAAAGTATATTCAGTAAGCCCAGGAACAAACTGCAGTAAAACCCCCACCGCCATTGTTAGCAGCCATCTTAAAGATCTAAAACTGAAATGCAGAGCAAGAACAAATTGTTTCCATTTAGTAAATGATGTCAGTGTATTAAGATAATTAAAACTCGCAGTTTTAAAATTTGAATTTAAGCAAGTTCCATTTTAAAATAACAATAATGGGGAAATTTTAAGAAAAATAATGGAAAATCAAATTTTTGCAAAGTCATTTTAAAGTGGGTTTAAAGGGGATTTTTTTCTACAGAAGAAACTGCAACTGGCATTTATAAACCTATTTTCACTTAGTGAAAAAAAAATCCTAAAAATGGTTTTAAAAAACAAATGACTTATTGATTTAAAACAAATTTTTTTATTTAAAAAAAAAATTTTTGAGACCCTGTTCCCAAAAGCTCGAATAATTAATTTTTTTTCGATCATTTTTTTCCAGAACTAAAAAACTGGCCGCTCCCGGTCATCTTTCTCTATGAGCTTTAACTTACCTCTCTTTTTAAAACTTGATGGATCCCCCCTCCACTACACACACCCAAAAATTTTCCCCTTTCACAATCGTGCTGAAAATTCCTTTAGAAAATTAGAACATAAAAAAAGAAAGGAACACTGCAGCAAACCTCTGGGCCCCTTTTTGGGGGAGGTCCATGTCCCGCCCCCCCTTAGACCAATAGCCCACCCCCCGGTCCCACACTTAAGGGAAAGGGGGAACGAAAATCGACCCAGTAGCACAAGCAGTCAGGTCCAACTCCCCACCCCACCCATTCATTTTTATCTAAAATTTTTTAGGGAACTATACAACGAATTACTTCTATACGGTACTCGGGAGTTTGTTCCATCATCCACAACTTTTTTACAGACCAGTGCTTTCCTTATCCTTCCTGAACTGAATTTTTCCCGCTTAAAGCCATTGCTGTGATCTTGTCTAGGCTAGAATTTTTAGCATGCTATTTACATCCATTTTATTCATTCCTGTTTTCCTTTTATAACCTAACTTCCAACTCCCCGATCATCTGGTCTTTTAACTTCCCCAATGTGATCCCTTGTTGCTGGCCCATCTCTGGAACACCCTGTCTCTGTCCACCTTGCGATTCATGTCATATTTTTTTATGTCGTCATCATATCCCCCCCCCCTCCGTCTTTTTAGTGTGTAGGTCGATTTCCCCTTATCTCTGGCTTTTTTCTCCAATTTCTTGTCATGTGAGCTCGCTCATGCCGTATACTGGTGAAAGTCTCTTTGGTTTAGGTTTTCCTAAAATAACTTGTCAGCAGATCAGTTGCGCAGCAGCTATTGGGCTGATGTGGGGCTCTGGGGGTAAGTCCTATACAAACTTTCCCTGAGGCATTTTTCTTTGGCGAGGTTGCATCCTTTGCCCCCCAAACCCGTAATCGGAAATTCTTTATTTACAAAAGGAACAGACAGGAACGTTGAAAATATAAGAAATAACCCCACTAAGCTGTCTCATTACTAGATGCGATGCTATGTTCCTAAGGACCGATTCACAACAGCATGAATTTAAGATGTCAAAAATTCCCCTCCCGGTTCAACCGGGGTTCGGGGTAGAAGACTTCTCGAAACGGTCACAAACACCTGTGAAACAAAAACCTGAATGTTTTTGCATGAGGGGAGGGTTGCGGTTTTTTTTTCTGTCTATAAACACGCTAAATAACAGGGAAACTTGCTACTCCTACTTTCACTTTGGTCAACTTCACGACACGCACATGCATATATAAATATACTACACTAGGTTTTTCTCTTTTTTTTTTAAAAGCTCTTTTTTTTTTATTTCTTTTTTGCCATGGGGGGTGGAAAAGAACTTTCCTCCGTAAACCATGCTGCGTAGAGGCGACTAAGATGCGGGAGCAATGGGTAGTAACCCCTTCTCCGTATACAAATTCTAAAAAAGAGAAGAAGAAAAACTTTATAAAAGGGGGTTTCTTAAAAGTGCTGGGTAGTGGGGGATGACAAAAACAATGATTGTATGTTATGAATGAAAAAAAGTTGATGCCTGGCCCCAAGCGAAACAAAGCTGAAGGGGGTAGGAGAGTTTCAGGGGGGGAAAAAATGGGATTAATTGGGATCGGAAGTTAGAGCAAAGGAAGGGGTGAGTAATTTAAATGATCATTTTTTGGAAGGAGAAAAAGAATATGAATGTGTAAATTCAAAAATTATGTGGATTAAAGTAAAGGTTGGATGCGAGAAGTGGTCATAATTAAACGTGTATGCACCTGGAAAGAGAGGGAAAGCAGAGGAGAGAGGAGATTTGGAGTGTTAATGAATGTTAGGCCTTTGAACCAAGTGAAGAGTAAATTTTGGTAGGGGGGCTTGAAGCTAAAATAGGAGAAACTTTTTGAGGGGTGTGGTGGTAAGTTTTTGGGGGGCCAGGGGGTAAATGATAAAGGGGGGCCTTTGATTTAAATTTGTATAGAAAGGGGGTTTTTTATAGGGAATACATTTTTTAAGAAAAAGAGGATAAATAAGATACACGATATGATTTGGGCAAATGACATAGTTTGTTTTTGGGTTAGTTTGGTAATAAAAACTGTTATGACTTTAGGATGTACATTTTAAGAGGGGGCCAAAAATATATCAATCCTTTTTTAGTTGTGCTATACTGGAGTAAAAGGTAGATGGGATACAAGGAGAATAGAAGCATCAGGGAAGAGAGAGGTGAAGGTTTATAAACTAAAAGAGGAGGCAGTTAGGGTAAGTATAAACAGCTATTGGAGGATAGATGGGCTAATGAGAGCATAGGCAATGGGGTCGAAGAGGTATGGGGTAGGTTTAAAAATGTAGTGTTAGAGTGTTCAGCAGAAGTTTGTGGTTACAGGAAAGTGGGTGCAGGAGGGAAGAGGAGCGAATTGGTGGAATGATGATGTAAAGAGAGTAGTAAGGGAGAAAAAGTTAGCATATGAGAAGTTTTTACAAAGTAGAAGTGATGCAAGGAGGGAAGAGTATATGGAGAAAAAGAGAGAAGTTAAGAGAGTGGTGAAGCAATGTAAAAAGAGAGCAAATGAGAGAGTGGGTGAGATGTTATCAACAAATTTTGTTGAAAATAAGAAAAAGTTTTGGAGTGAGATTAACAAGTTAAGAAAGCCTAGAGAACAAATGGATTTGTCAGTTAAAAATAGGAGAGGAGAGTTATTAAATGGAGAGTTAGAGGTATTGGGAAGATGGAAGGAATATTTTGAGGAATTGTTAAATGTTGATGAAGATAGGGAAGCTGTGATTTCGTGTATAGGGCAAGGAGGAATAACATCTTGTAGGAGTGAGGAAGAGCCAGTTGTGAGTGTGGGGGAAGTTCGTGAGGCAGTAGGTAAAATGAAAGGGGGTAAGGCAGCCGGGATTGATGGGATAAAGATAGAAATGTTAAAAGCAGGTGGGGATATAGTTTTGGAGTGGTTGGTGCAATTATTTAATAAATGTATGGAAGAGGGTAAGGTACTAGGGATTGGCAGAGAGCATGCATAGTTCCTTTGTATAAAGGCAAAGGGGATAAAAGAGAGTGCAAAATTATAGGGGGATAAGTCTGTTGAGTGTACCTGGTAAAGTGTATGGTAGAGTTATAATTGAAAGAATTAAGAGTAAGACGGAGAAATAGGATAGCAGATGAACAAGGAGGCTTTAGGAAAGGTAGGGGGTGTGTGGACCAGGTGTTTACAGTGAAACATATAAGTGAACAGTATTGAGATAAGGCTAAAGAGGTCTTTGTGGCATTTATGCATTTGGAAAAGGCGTATGACAGGTTTATAGGCGTGTCAATGATGGCAGATGTTGCAAGTTATGGTGTAGGAGGTAGGTTACTGAAATCAGTGAAGAGTATTTTTTACGAGTAGTGAGGCTCAAGTTAGAGTATGTAGGAAGAGGGAAATTTTTTCCAGTAAAAGTATGCCTTAGACAAGGATGTTGATGTCAACCGTGGTTTGTTTTAATATATTTATAGATGGGTTGTAATAGAAGTAAATTGTCGAGGGTTTTGGCAAAGGCGTGGAGTTAAAAGATAAAGAAATCACACACAAATTGGAGTTGTTCACAGCTGCTCTTTGCTGATACACTGTGCTCTTGGGAGATTCTGAAGAGAAGTTGCAGATAAAGGTGGATGAATTGGTAGGGTGTGTGCAAAAGAAAGAAAATTAAAGGTGAATACGGAAAGAGGAGTAAGATATGAGGATAACAAAAAGATTAGTGATGAAAGATTGATATCAGAATTGGAGGTAGAGAGTATGGAGGAGGTGAACGTATTCAGATATTTGGGATGGACGTGTCCCAGCGGATGGGTACTATGAAAGATGAGGATAATCATAGATATTGATGAGGGAAAAAGATGAGTGTGCACTTAGGAGTCTTGGAAACAAAGAACTTTGTCCCTGGAGGCAAAGATGGAATGATATGAGAGTATAGTTGTTACAACTCTCTTATATGGGTGTGAAGCGTGGGGTATGAATGTTGCAGCGAGAGAAGGCAGGAGGCAGTGGAGAATGTCATGTCTGAGGGCAATGTGAGGTGTGAATATAATGCAGAGAATTCGTAGATTGGAAGTTAGGAGAGTGCGGGATTACCTAAACTGTATGCCAGAGCAGAGGAAGGGTTGTTGAGGTGGTTCGGACCAAGAAGATAGAATGGAGCGATACAGAATGACTTCCAAGAGTGTATCATCTGTAAGGAAGGATAGGGCGGGGAAGGGTCGGCCTGAGGAAGGGTTGGAAGGCGGGGGTAAAGTAGGTTTTGTGTAGCGAGGGTCTTGGACTTTCCAGCAGGCATGCGTGAGCGTGTTTGATAGGAGTGAATGGAGACAAATGGTTTTTAATATTGACTTGCAGTTGGAGTGTGACAAAGTAACATTTATAATGAAGGGATTCAGGGAAACCGGCATGCCGGACTTGAGTCCTGGAGATGGTAAGTACAGTGCCTCACTCTGAAGGAGGGGTGTTAATGTTGCAGGTTTAAAAACTGTAGTGTAAAGCACCCTTCTTGCAAGACCAGTGATGGAGTGAATGATTGTGAAAGTATATTCTTTTTTCCGGCCACCCTTCCTTGTGGGAATCGCCGTTGTGATAATAATAAAAAATTATAAATATATATATAAAAATAGATAATATATATAAATATAAATAAATAATATAAATAAATATATTATATAAATCTAAAAAAATATAAAATATATAATTATAAAGAGATAGAGAGAGATCTTAAAATGCAAATACTTAACTTGGGTCATATAAACAAGGATTACTAAGATTACACGACAACAATGAGGAAACTAAGTTACCTCAGGTATATGAATAATTTATTTATAACACATTTATGTTTGAGAAATATTTTTTTTTTAAATACTATGCGTTACATGCAGGTTGCCCATACAAGTAAAAAAATGAGACATCAGAATATTTGAATTACATAAAGTTCTGAATTCCCTTAATACAGATTAAGCTTGATTTTTACTTGCCACCAACATTTCGAATTTTATCTGAAAAGACAAAACATTTAAACAACCTGTTAGGGAGATTGTATATATGAATGGTACAAAAATGTGGTATATTTTTGTGTTTGGCACAGAGGGACGTGTGTTGTGTGTGTGTGTGTGAGTGTAATGTGTGTGCGCCGCGCGCGGCGTTCGTTTGCGTGGTGACTCTCGCCTATTGTACTCCACACTACTTGTGGTTTGCAGGGTCCCCGATTCATGTGCTCCTGGCCCCGCCCTCTCACTGATATGCTACAAAGGTCCTCTCCTCCCTGCCCCCATGAGCTTCGTCGTTCCTCGCCTTCAAAACTTGTATGGTTCCCAGCCTCCCACTACGTCACTTTCCCTAGGTCTTTCCACGCCTGGACCACTTCATCAATGACAGAAGAAATACCTCTAACTCCCTTTGATTCAATCTTAGTCTTCACCTCCAATTGTGACCTCTTGTGTCTTGTGTCCCATCTCAGAACATCACGTCTTGTCCACCTTGTCTATTCCGCGCAATAATTTATATGCCGTTATCAATGTCTCCCCATGACCCTCCTGTCCTCCAGTGTCGTCAGGCCGATTTTCTCCCTCAACCTTTTCTTCGTAGGGCAATCCCCGAACTCTGGGACTAGTCTTTGTTGCACACCTTTTTGCACCTTCTCTAATTTCTTGACTTGTTGATTAGGTGGGATTCCAAACTGGCGCTGCATAATCCAGTAGGCCTGACGTAAATGTGTATACAGAGTCTTGAACGAATCCTTGGCTGGAGGTATCGAACGCTATCCTGGTTTGGACCAAGCGCCCGTATGCTGCAGCATTATCTGACTGATGTGCGCCCTCAGGAGATATGCTCGGTGTTAAACTCACGCCCTAATCTTTTTCCTGAGTGAAGTTTTGCAGACTTTGCCATCTATACAATATTGTTCTGCGGTTCTTCTTTTGCCCTTCCCCAATCTACATGACTTTGCATTTGGCAGGTTAAACTCAAGGAGCCAGTTGCTGGACAGGCGTGTAGCCTGTCCAGGTCTCTTTGTAGTTCCATCCTGATCCTCATCCGATTGGAATTCTTCTCATTAACTATCACTATCATCCTGCAAACAAGGACACTTCTGAGTCATCCTTCCGTTATCGTCACATATACCAAGAACAAGCAACAGGTCCTAGGACTGATTCCCTGTTCTTGGTATATGTGAACGACATAAACGGAAGGAATAGACTCAGAAGAGTCCTTGTTGCAGATGATGCAAGTTAATGATAAGACTCACATCGGATTAGGATACAGCAGGACTACAGTGTGCGTGCGTGTGTGTGTGTGTGTGTGTTTTGTTATGTATGGGTGAATGGTGTGTGTATTTTGTGTGTATGTGTGTGTAAGTGGTGTGTGTGTGTGTGTGTGTGTGTGGTGTGTGTGTGTGTGTTTGTGTGTGTGTGAGTGTGTGGTGTGAGTGTGTGGTGTGTGAATGTTTGTGATGTGAGTGTGTGTCTGCAAACAGTCACATGTTTACCTGCTGTTGGTTACAGTCACAGTCATCAACACTGAGAGGCACTCTGCTACCAGTGAAGTAATTCCCACTTTTACATGTCACTGTCAGCACACTTCAGGGAAATGTACTACCACTGACTCCCTCTTTATCACTGCTCGTTAATTGCCACAGCTAGCACCACTGAGAACACATTGGTTACCATTGATGTATTCGAACTGTTATAGTCGCTGTCATCACTACTGAGAGCACTGTGTCACCACTGCATTTTCTGCCCTTGTTACTACCCTCTTATTTTACCACGCTCTTATTTTGACTTCAAACATCCGGCAGGGAATGACTCACTCACTATGCCAGAAAAAGCACTCATTCTCCTCCTATAACATAAATATTGAGCAATTAACAATGTTACCATACCTTCTCTCTCACCTCTCTCTCTCTCTCTCCTCTCTTCATTATACTCTTGCATAACAAATTCACTTACATGATCTGGTCCAGGGTTTTAATTCGCAGTTCTCAGGACTCAAGACCCAAGTCCGCAGGTTCCAGAATTTTGGTCTAAAAAATAGCGAGTTACAAGTTCCTGATCTCAGTTCTCAGTGTTACCAAAAGGCAAAAAATAAAAAAAATTTTCGGTGCTTTATGAACGAGAGTCTCAGCGTTGTGCTCAAAGGTGGATAGAAATCCCACTGTCCCATAATGTTGAATTAAGGTCGCAGGAGCAGAAAAGAATTTATTTAGATAAACGTTTTCGCTCTTTTTAAAGTATTTTTTCAAATCAGTGCAATGGATAAGGGCCAAAGCTGAAAACTACCCTGGCTTTAACACATTTTTTGGCGAACTCCAGAGTTAACCTTTACGTTTTTTTTCACAAGTATCGTCACTCCAGCTCACTTACTGTACTCACTCCGTGTGAGAGTAAAAGTTCAACAGATAGGAGTAGCGAGCGAGTCATATTGGGTTACGATAGTTTGATTTCCGTCTGCATGTTAAAGTAGGATCAGTCCTAGCTCCCACTGTCCCCACCCCCCCTTTCTCCCAACCCCGAAGGAGAACGTTGGGGCCTCCGGCCTAACAGTAATCACTCGACTACACAGCTCCCAGCACAACTGTAAGCTAAAGCCTCTGCCCTATTCTATGTTGATATTGTTGAAAGCTTCACTTTTGAACCAAAATAAACTTTGTCCTTCAGTTTTTAAGCTCCACAGAGACTTTTCCGATAAATCACCACCTTTATTAAGTATCTAGCACTTATCATGGAGAGTGATTTTCTTAAGCAGTAGTAACCTGTCTCTCTTTCCAGCTGGAATGAACAGATCGGTAACCTGCCAACGCAACGAGAATTGCTGAAGTAACAGACTGAACAACGGTCTTGGACTCCACCTTATAATCTACCTACCTGATTAATGTACAGGACACTACCCCTTCATCTTTGTAGTGGTAAAGAACCTGCGTTCCTGTCCATCTGGACCTGACTAATCAAGGCTAATAGACCTCTGTGAAGAACTAGTCGTTGGGATTGTCACTCAACACATGTGCCCCCCCCCCCCACATCATCAACCAACGGCTACATTCTCACGACGTGTCAACCTCCACCAAACACCCCAGTTTACTTTAATATGAGTGTTGCAATTCAAATGTCCTTATTCCATATCATTTTTCATTTTTCTAACAAGAGATACACCTTCATTTTTAAAAAGTTTTAATCTTCCGCATAACAAAATAATAAAGTGTATTATATCTTTGTGAATTATTATTTCCTTTTCTTCTATTCATTAATTTTCCTGAGAGGAGCCAGCCTTGGTAATACTGTCAGAAGTTTTTACATGGGCTGAGTAATCCTTCCCCACTCCGCCTGTAATTGCTCAGGCGGTTTGGTCAAGTTTCCTCATGCCTCTGTTCCTTGCTTTGCAAGACTTTCATAATTCATATGCCCAAAGTACGATTAACTAAGGAGGAAAAAGTAAAACTGAATGGAATGTATACGTGGATAAGTGTTTACGTTAAACCAAGTGTCCAACAAAAATCGTAATACCTTTGGCTGGAGTAAATTCACAATTAATCTAAACACAGTATAGAGAGCTGTAGTTTATAAAGTCTATTTGTGTATTATCTCTGCTTGACGTTGTATAAAGACAAGTATCAGTCTCTTGTATTTATAGATATAAAAAGCCATATGACAGGTGTAGAGGGAGGCAGTGTGCTAGTTATTGTTAACGTGTGTAACACCAGAAACATAAAAACCATAACAGTATATAACACCATACAAACACACAAACACACTGCTACAAAGATAAAATAAGGTATACATAACATACAAACATATGCTTATTATTATGCAGTAAATCCACAGCAAGAAATCATTAAATATGAAACATTAATAGTAGAATCAAATTTACATGAGTGTTTTCCGTCTCCATGGTAGTCTGCTAGACAGTACTTCCTGCTGGCTGCTCTAGTTTTCCATGATCCCAGGAAGTTGTGATTATAGGGCAACAAATTTTTGTGTGTCCTTCCCCTATAAGTATATATTATTGTATATACAGATATTAAAGATTGTGTTAAAATATCATATACAGACGAGCTTCCGTGGATTGGCTGTTCTTGAAAAGTTGAATTCCTCACTAGAGGAAATGTTGTGTTTGGGGGTTCACTAACTCTCAACGTCCCCCTAGAACTTTCTTCCGTTTCTGAAACATTTTTATAGCCGAGAGTGTGATGGACTGGGTACAGTATATTACAGTATTTTTTTTTTAAATTAAGATATTTATAAATTATATACAATATTTTTTATTATTTTTTCATTTAAACATCAGTTCTTCACGTCTATATCAGAGTTAACTTTATCCCCCCAAAAATCCAAAACCCCCCCAAATGACAAAATCAAGAAGATCACTTATAAACAATCTGTTCTAACATAGCTACAGAATATATTATAAGTTTTTTTAAGGAAAGTAAAAAAATATATAACTACCAAAAAAAGTAGAGAATTATACTTTGTTTCTTAACTTTTCTATATTTTTCTTGATTTTTTTCAGAACTGAAAGCAAGCAAGGATCTCGCCTGTCTGTATTTCACAGGTCTCCTGCGTTTCCAATATTCTAACCTGGAAACCTGGAAAATAGACGCCAAGACTTCCCCGTGTAAAAGAAAGTCACAGTCTTACTAAGACTTTTTCCATTCTTCTGTCTTGTTCTGAGAACTAATTGTCTAATTATTAAGACCGGAGATTAAGATAGCTAAATATTCATCTTTTCTCCTGCAAGATATTATGGAAAATATTGTTTTTTCCTTTAGGAGTCGCTGGAGTTGTTTTATAAGAGTTTTTGCTTGACTTAGAACAAACTTCTGGATGTAGTAGTCCAGGATGCTCCAGCGTTTTCTGACCGTTGGTTTATTGCGGAAACTTCTTGTTCTAAAGAGCTTGGCCAGCAAATCCCTGAATATCTTAGTAGACTAGACACTGTTCTTTTGTTAACTTATTTAGTGATTGCTGAAATAGTTGTCACAAATTGATGTGCTGAAGCTCTCTATAAACAGTGAGCTGGTTCTTATTTTCTTGCTAGAGCTTCTTGTCTATCTGACTGATATTTGTTGCTCTTCCTCAAGAATATTTTCCTTGCGCTATTTTGCTTGTTCTTTCTGTGTTAACATTTTCCGGTGTATGTTTTTCTTCACATAACTCTTCCTGATTTTACCAAATTCACAAACGAAACAGAAGTGATTTTTTTCCTTGTTCTGTAACTTTCAAGGTTACAGCACAACTATGTAAGCATAGACCAGGCAGGTCTGACTAATCACGTTATAAGTGTTTTGATTTCCGTTTTCATTTAATTTTTGTAATTAACTTAGCAATATATAATCAAACTGAGAAAACAGATAATATCACTATATCTTATTAATCTGAAAGGCATAATATTTTTCATAATATTTTTTTATTAACACATCGGCTGTCTCCCCCCAAGACAGGGGGCCCAAAAATGAAAAACTTTTCAATCATTCATCCATCATTGTCTTGCCAGAGGAGCGCTTGCATTACGTTATAAAACTGCAACATTAACAACCCTTCCATTCAGGTGTAGGCACTGTACTCCTCACCTCCAAAGTCAGTCCAGTCCTTCCAGTTTCCCTGAATCCCTTCATAATGTTACTTTGCTCACACTCTTTCTTCCAAACAGAATGTCAAGTCGTAAAAAAACCACTTTGTCTCCATTCGCTTCGATGCAACACACTCACGCAGCTCTCTGGAAGTCAGTCCCTTGCTGACAAAAACGTCCATTACCCTCCCCTTCAACCCTTCCTAGACCGACACTTACCCCTCCTTCCCTTCACTACAGATTATACATTGGCACTCCCAAACTGTACCTATCACACCCTTCTCCTAAAGTTTCTCCCACTTTAGCATTTAGGTCCCCTACCACTATTACTCTCTCACTTGGTTTAAAAGTTCCTACACACTCGCTTAACATCTTTCAAAATCTCACTCCTCTACACTCCTCTCTTCCCCAGGTGCATACACACTTATTATGACCCACTTTTCGCATCCGACCATTATTTTAATCCACATTATCCTTGAATTTATCATTTTATATCCTTTTTCTCCTTCCAGAACTGATCGATGTTGCATTATATATCAATATTAAAAGTCACAAGTTTTCCACCTAAACTACTTTGTACAATACATGATATTCCATTTAATGGAAGTTTAATCTGAGACATTAAACACGACTGTCTGCCAGGAGAAGTGTCCGCCATGAGACGTGTGGGCCAGAGACGTGGGGCCAGGAGACTGTCGCCAGGAGACTGTCGGCCATGAGACTGTCGCCAGGAGACTGGGTGGTCGGCCAGGAGACGTGTCAGCCAGGAGACGTGTCCAGGCCAGGAGACGTTGTCACCAGGAGACGTGTTCGGCCACCCTGTAAGAATATACTGATAAAATTTTTTGTTCACTAAATCAGGTATCTTAATTATTATATTTTTGTGAAGAGTTTTTGTTTATGTTTGTAATATCAATGATTTTTTTGTGTCCACTAAAAATTTATTCTCATTATGAAGAACTTTTAAATACTGTAACATGTATTTATTGAAAGGGGTCATAATTATGCTGTGAATACTGTTAAAGATTGATACTATAATGACTAACACCATGGGAAGTAATTCTTAATACTAAAGTATTTATTGAATGTATAACTTATCTAAGACTTTCATCACTGTTGGAAGAATACCTCTGAAACTACCGTACTACAGACAATATTGACTTGAGTCCTGCTGAAAGGAAACCTATAAAATCTACCGTAACTACTGCGAACTATAGTGACTGAGTCCTGCTGAAGGAACCTATAAAACTACCCGTAACTACCAGAACTATAGTGTACTTGATCCTTGCTGAAGAAACCTCTGAAACTACCATAGCAACTGAACATAGTGACTTTAGTCCTTCTGGAAGAAACTCTAAAAAACAACCGTAACTACTGAACTATAAGTGACTTGAGTCCTGTCAGGAAGAAACCTATAAAACTACCATAGCTTACTGAACTATACTTGACTTGAGTACCTGCTGGAAGGAAACCTAGAAACTACCGTAACTACTGAACTATAGTGACTTGAGTCCTGCTTGAAGGAAACCTATAAAAACTATACCTGTAACTACTGAACTATAGTGACTTGAGTCCGCTGGAAGGAAACCTATAAAAACTACCGTAACTACTGGAACTATAGTGTACTTGAGTCCAGCAGAAGGAAACCTAGTAAAACTACCATAACTTACTGACTAAAGTGACTTAAGTCCTGCTGGAAGGAAACCTATAAAACTACCATAGCTACTGAACCATAGTGACTTCAACCTTGTTTGGAAGAAACATGAAGACTGTTGTAGCTACTGAAGCATTGTACACAAGTTACGTCTGCATAATAGCTTGTAGCATTTCACTGTATTTTTTTCGCTTGTAAACAAACAAGAATAAAGCTAAAATATATTTAGTTTCATATATATTCACAATCTAACTTTGGTACCAGTCTGTGCTAGTGAAACAGATCAAAGCCGTACACAGCCTGTGCTAGTGAAACAGATCAAAGCCGTACACAGCCTGTGCTAGTGAAACAGATCAAAGCCGTACACAGCCTGTGCTAGTGAAACAGATCAAAGCCGTACACAGTGTTAGACAGAATTGTAAAATATATTTATGAAAAACATTGAACAATTTAAAAAATAAAAGAAATGCTTTTTGCAAAGAACAAGACTTCTAGTAATAGGGTTTCAAATGTGTATTAGAGAAAGAAATCATTGAAAAAAAAAATCAGTACCGTAGACATAACAATGAGAGGAACTAACCAAGTTGAAATGGAATGGCTACCGAAAATGTTTTGGGTCAGATCGAGACTATCATGATAGTCGACTTTATTACCTGTAGACTATCATGATAGTCGACTTTATTACCCTAAAGAGGGTTTTTTATTATTAAAATGATATTGGTGTTATTGAGATAGGTTATTTCGATAAATACTTGAAATAAGACAAAGTACAGATCAAGAGAAATGGAATTCTGGAATATGTTAAGTGAAGTGTTGCGACTGTTGAGTGATGTAAGAGATATGAATGTTAGCAGGGAGACACTGTTTGTAAGACGCAGTGTAAAAGTTTTAAGTGTTTTTGATGTATATAGCAGAGGAGAACCTTTAGCTTACTCTCAAGGATACAGCCAGAATATCACAACAAGAACTGTAAAGACATAAACACAGAAATCGGTACCGCAGGAGCAATGCAATAGCAAATACACTGGAAAGAACATTTGAGTACAGTTCATGATAAAAGTGACTTTCAGCACAGTTAGTCACCATCACCAGACCATTTACAACAAAGAACACTACACTGACTTACACTGCTTCACTCTTTCTTAGTATTTGGATTGACACTACTACTACTACTACTACTACTACTACTACCATTACCACCAGCACCGTCCACCCTACCTTTATTGCTTCCCGTCCATTGTCTGCTGGCCTTTATTTATATTTACTCTCAACCTTCTCTCTCATTCTGTTAGTGTGACTTTTGTAAATGGTCCCAGTTAGACCGAAACGTCGTGGTAAGCTCTTCTCTCTATGTGCAGGTTTTTGTGTATTACAGTAAGTACACTAACACAAACGCAGTAAAGTAACATGTAAGAATAACACAAGTAACATAAAACAGTACAATAACGTGATTAAACAGTAATAGAGAAACTGAAATAGTGTAAGTACATATAAAACAGTAATAGCAAACATAAAACAGAATAAAACGCAAAACATAACGTAAAATATAAAACAGTATAATATCACATAAAACTGTATGATCACAAATGAAACTATAAACTGAACATAAAACGGAAAATTAGAGTAAAACAGGATAAGAACACAAAACATTATTACGATGTTCCATAGGATTTCTACAGTATTTATGACACGATTCTAATGTATCTTCAAGTATGTAATATACACATTGGAAATAGTAATAAGAAATTATATATAACGATATGAATTCATCGATTGTGCCGATCATTTTAGTATTACGATGAGAGAAAACAATCCTAAAAACTCTTTTAATATAACGTAATAAATTTTCATGGTCTTAAAGGTAATTTAATGATAACCTTTTACTTATCAATAAGATCTAAACATTTAACAGACTTACAATCATACATTGTTACAATGGCCTTCAATCTTGGCTGAATGGTAGATTGGAAAAAGTCAGTCAATTTCCTGAGACGATCTGAGTTTCAAACACTTAGCAACACACGAATATGCCTCACACCCTACCAAATTCTTCCACCAATGTCTGCAACTTCTCTTCAGAATCTCCCAAGAGCACAGTGTCATCAGCAAAAGAGCAGAGCTGTGACAAACTCCCGACTTTGTGTGAGATTCATTAATCTTTTAACTCCTAACTCCACGCCTCTTGCCAGACCCTCGCATTTACTCTCTTACAACCCCCATCTAAAATATATTAAACAACACGGTGACATCACACATCCTTGTCTAAGGCCTACTTTTTACTGGAAAAAATTTCTTTTCTCTCTTTCCACATACTCTAACTTGTGCCTCACTATCCTCGAAAAACTCTATCACTGCTTTCAGTAACCTACCTCTACACCATACACTTGCAACATCAGCCACATTGCCCCCCTATCCACCCTGTTCATATCGCCATTTTCCAAATCCATAAATGCCACAAAGACCTCTTTAGCCTTATCTAAATACTGTTCACTTATAGTTTCACTGTTAGAACACCTGTCCACCACACCCCCCTAGCCCCCTACCTTTCCTAAAGCCTCCTTGTTCATATCTGCAATCGCTATTTTCCGTCTACTCATAATTCTTACAATAAAACTCTACCATACACTTTAAACCAGTATTTTCAACAGACTTATCCCCTCTATAATTTTTGCACTCTCTTTATCCCCTTTGGCCTTTATACAAAGGAACTATGCTGCTCTCTGAACTGCCAATCCCTAGGTACCATACCCTCTTCCATACATTTATTAAATAAATTGCCAACAAACCACTCCAAAACATATCCCCACCTCTTTAAAACATTTCTATCTTATCCGCATCAATCCCAGCTGCCTAACCCCCTTTTCATTTTACCTACTGCCTCACGAACTTCCCCACACTCACAACTGGCCTTCCTCACTCCTACAAGATGTTATTCCTCCTTGCCCTATACACGAAATCACAGCTTCCTTTCCCTTTCTCATCAACATTAATAACAATTCCTCAAATAACCCTCCATCTTCCAATACCTCTAACTCTCCATTTAATAATCTCCTCTCCTATTTTTAACTGACAAATCCATTTGTTCTCTAGGCTTTCTTAACTTGTTTATCTCACTCCAAAACTTTTTCTTATTTTCCAACAAAATTTGTGATAACATCGTCACACACTCTCTCATTTGCTCTCTTTTACATTGCTTCATCACCACTCTCTTAACGCTCTCTCTTTTCTCCATGTACTCTTCCCTCCTTGCTCACTTCTAACCTTTTGTAAAAACTTCGCATGAAATTCAATGCGAAACTTTTTCTCCCTTACACTCTCTTTACTTCATCCATTCCACAAATAGCTCCTCTTCCACCTTCCTGCACCCACTTTCCGTACCACAAACTTCTGCTGAACATCTAACACACATTTTAAACCTACCCCATCGCCTCTTCGTCCCCATTGCCTATACTCTCATTAACCCATCTATCCTCCAATTGCTGTTTATATCTTACCCTAACTGCCCTCCTGGTTTTTAGTTTTATAAACCGTCACACTCCTCTTTACCCTGATGCTTCTATTCCTCCTTGTATCCCATCTAACCTTTATATACTCTGTGTAGCTACAACTATAAAGTGATCAGATTATCTGTGGCCCCTCTATATACAAGAACATCCTGAAGTCTACTACAACAGTCTTTCTCTACCAAACACATAATCCAACAAACAACTGTCATTCGCTACATCATATCGTGGTATACTTATTTATCCTTCTTTTTCTTAAAATATGTATTACCTTATAACTAAACCCCTTTCGATACAAAGTTCAATCAAATGGCTCCCATTATCAATATACACCTGCACCCCAAACTTACCTACCGAACCCTCCCTCTAAAAGTTTCTCCTACTTTAGCATTCAGGTCCCCCTACCACAATTATACTGCACTCTCACTTGGTTCAAAGGCTCCTATACATTCACTTAACAGCCTCTTCGACCCCATTGCCTATACAACTCTCATTATCCCTCTATCCACCAATAGCTGTTTATATCTTACAGCCTAACGCCTTTCCTGTTTTAGTTTATAAACCTTCACCTCTCTCTTCCTGAATGCTTCTATTCTCCTTGTATCCCATCTACCTTTTACTTGTGTACTACAACTAGAAAGTGATCTGATATATCTGTGGCCCCCTCTATAAACAGTCATCCTGAAGTCTATCTCAACATCTTTTTTTTTTTAATCTTTTATCTACAATACATAATCCAACAAACTTACTGTCATTTCGCCAACATCAATCTTGTATACTTCTTTATCCATCTTTTTCTTAAAATATGTATACCTATAACTAAACCCCTTTCTATACACAGTTCAATCAAAGCTTCCCATTATCATTTACACCTGCACCCCAAAACTTACATACTCTGTCTCCGGACCTCTCAGGGTCTAAAAGTTTCTCTCTTTAGCTTTCAGGTCCCCTACCACAATTACTCTCTCACTTGGTTCAAAGGCTCCTATACATTCACTTAACATCTCCCAAAATCTCTCTCTCTCCTCTGCATTCCTCTCTTCTCCAGGTGCATACACGCTTATTATGACCCACTTCTCGCATCCAACCTTTACTTTAATCCACATAATTCTTGAATTTACACATTCATATTCTCTTTTCTCCTTCCATAACTGATCATTTAACATTACTGCTACCCCTTCCTTTGCTCTAACTCTCTCAGATACTCCAGATTTAATCCCATTTATTTCCTCCCACGAAACTCTCCTACCCCCTTCAGCTTTGTTTCGCTTAGGGCCAGGACATCCAACTCTTTTCATTCATAACATCAGCAATCATCTGTTTCTTGTCATCCGCACTACATCCACCACATTTAAGCATCCCAGTTTTATAAAGTTTTTCTTCTTCTCTTTTTTAGTAAATGTCTACAGGAGGAGGGTTACTAGCCCATTGCTCCCGGCATTTTAGTCGCCTCATACCCACGCATGGCTTACGGAGGAAAGATTCTTTTCCACTTCCCCATGGACAATAGAAGAAATAAAGAAGAACAAGAGCTATTTAGAAAAAGGAGAAAAACCTAGATGTATGTATATATATATGCATGTGCGTGTCTGTGAAGTGTGACCAAAGTGTAAGTAGGAGTAGCAAGATATCCCTGTTATCTAGCATGTTTATGAGACAGAAAAAGAAACCAGCAATCCTACCATCATGCAAAACAGTTACAGGTTTTTGTTTCACAGTCATTTGGCAGGACGGTAGTACTTCCCTGGGTGGTTGCTGTCTACCAACCTACTACCTACCTATGAGAAGGAAATCCGTCCAGAACAATGAAATATGGCCGCGAAACCCGACCAGAACAATGAAATATGAGAAGGAAACCAGTCTAGAACATTGAAATATGAGAAGGAATCCCGTCCAGAACAATGAAACATGAGAGGGAAACGCGTCCAGAACAACGAAATATGACAGATAAACCGGTCCAGAACAATGAAATATGACAGGGAAACCCGTCCATAACAATGAAAAATGATAGGGAAACACGTCCAGAACAATGAAATATGACAGGGAAACCCGTCCAGAACAATGAAAAATGATAGGGAAACCAGTCCAGAACAAGGAAATATGAGAAGGAAACCCGTCCAGAACAAGGAAATATGCGAACGAAACCCGTAAATGAAATATGAGAAGGAAATCCGTCCAGAGCAATGAAATATGGCCGTGAAACCTGTCCAGAACAATGAAATATGAGAAGGAAACCAGTCTAGAACATTGAAATATGAGAAGGAATCCGGTCCAGAACAATGAAACATGAGAGGGAAACCCGTCCAGAACAATGAGATATAAGAGGGAAACGCGTCCAGAACAACGAAATATGACAGATAAACCGGTCCAGAACAATGAAATATGACAGGGAAACCCATCCAGAACCATTATATATGAAAGAATAACCAGTCCAGAACAATGATATATGAGAGGAAAACCCGTCCAGAACAATGAAATATGAGAAGGAAACCCGTCCAGAACCATTATATATGAAAGAATAACCAGTCCAGAACAATGATATATGAGAGGAAAACCCGTCCAGAACAATGAAATATGAGAAGGAAACCCGTCCAGAACAAGGAAATATGAGAAAGAAACCAGTCCAGAACAAGGAAATATGAGAAAGAAACCCGTAAAGAACAATGAAATATGAGAACGAAACCCCTCAAGAGCAATGAAATATGAGAAGGAAACCAGTCCAGAACAAAGAAATATGGCCGGGAAACCCGGCCAGAACAATGAAATGTAACAGGGAAACCAGTCCAGAACAATGAAATAAGAGTGAACCCGTCCAGAACAATGAAATATGACAAGGAAACCCGTCCAGAACAACGAAATTTGAGAAGGAAACCCGTCAAGAACAATGAAATATGAGAGGGAAACCCGTCCAGAACAATGAAATGTGACAGGGAAACCAGTCCAGAACAATGCAATATGACAGGGACACCGTTCAGAACAATGAAATATGGCAGGGAAACCTCTCCAGAGCAATGAAATATGAGAACGAAACCCGTCCAGAAGAATGAAATGTGACAGGGAAACCAGACAAGAACAACGAATTATTACAGGGAAACCAGTCCAGAACAATGAAATATGACAGGGGAACCCGTCCAGAAGAATGAAATATGACAGGGAAACCCGTCAAGAACAATGAAATATGAGAAGGAAACTCGACAAGAACAATGAAATATGATAAGGAAAACCGTCCAGAACAATGAAAAAAGAAAGGAAAATAGTCCCCGAATAATCAAATATACAGGGAAACCAGTCCCCAAAAATTGAAAAGAGAAGGAAACCCCTCCA
>NC_069494.1:20568163-20599530 GCF_026875155.1 Cherax quadricarinatus
TTGAATTTACCGGGCCCAGTGCTGATGACTGCCAAGCGGAAAGCGTGGACTCTAGCTCTATTAGAGTATAAGGTACGTTATTTGGCTCCAGCCAATTAGAAGAGAAATCCAAGGGTGATTGCTCCCTGGCGGCTTTAGAAGCGAGAAACGAGGGACAGAGATGACGCCCTTGGGAGACACGGACAAGATAGTTCTCGATTTCCATGGCAACCTCAAGAGGGTCTGTAACTCCAGTAACGCACAAAACGGGATCAGGGTCTGGAGCGTATTTGCCACACAACTTCTGTAGCTTCTTCCAAACCTCACACATAGGGAAAGGCGAGGTAACAGTAAAAACGTACCCTTACCAACAAGTGCACTTAGCATCGCGTATGATGCAGCGAGCGACTGCCCTCGCTCGGTTAAAATCCAAAAGACGGGGCATAAGGAGGTGCACAGGTGTCCATCAAGGGTTTTATCTCCGCAGTATTGTTGGAGATAGCATCAAGTGTTTCAGCGAACAAGGAAGATGCCGTTACCATGACTTCAGAGACAGGTGATGTAGAGCAAGAAGAGACCAGAGAGACTATGGATGGAACCAACGGGGTTTGAGAGGGGAGTATGAACCTGGAGAAATGTGCCGGTGGGGACAGAAGAGACCTGCGGTGGAACATGAGAGGAAGGAGGCTGGAGGGGGAGTGGGGAATAAGCTCGGGGGGGACAGGAGAAGAGGGGACCACATGAGGGGGTGAACCTCCACCTTCGTGTGAGAGTTAGAAAGAGGTGAGAACTAGGCGCCGAGACCAAAAACAGGAACTGTAAGCACCGGAGAAATGCGAAGAGACTTGGGCTTAGGAGACATGTTCAACTTCGCAGGTGATAAGCACGAAGAAGGTGCAGGTGTGCGAGGCCTTGCAGACTGAGAAACTAGCTGGCGAGAAGATGAAGAGGTAGAGGAAGGAAGAGGTAGAGGAAGGAAGAGGTAAGGAGGTGGGGATTTCAGAGGGTAAAACCGCAAAAGAATTGGAGACGGGGGTGACCCCGGAAGACATGGCACCAGAGGAACTGGTTGGCGGGGGGACCGTCAAGGATGTATGGTTTGTTTGCAATCGTGTCATTACGATTTCGTGAGTCATGGAGGTCTCCTAGCTACTCGAGAATAAGGAACACGAGGAAGATTCCCTTGAAGGCGGAGCCGAGAGACAGCCATAGGATAAGTAAGGCCTTTATTCTCCTTAAGACAACGGATTTCTTGTTCATAAAGAAAGACCTGACATCGGCGGGAGAAACAAGGATGAAGTTCATTGCAATTGAGACAAGTGGGGGGAAGACTGCAAGATGTATCAGCATGATCCGTGGCACTGCAGACTGGGCTCTCAGCCGCAGATCTGAACTATTTAGCGGGGTGTCCAAAGCGCCAGCAATTCTGACACGGTTGGGGAGTAGGGACCACTTTACGGACCTCTTGGCGATGGTCCGAGATTTAAGAACATAAGAAAGAAGGAACACTGCAACAGGCCTACTAACACCATGCGGAGTTCACGGCAGTCAAAGGTTAAGCAGGCGATGTTATTGGGAAAGTGCCTCCACCTACGAGAGGGCAGGACAAATGTATCCACTTTGAGAAATGGAAGGTCCTGAAGGGCTAATGCTCCAAAATATCGTCGCCGCAAGACAAAAAAAAAATTCACTGTACAATGGTACGTGGTAAGACCATCATACCACTGCAAGAATTGAGAGTAGTGTGCATGCGAACTATGATAGAAACGTTATCAAGGGAAGTAAGATGAAAAGTCATGAGTGCTTCTGCATTCTGAACTGAAATGATGCGTGCCTGCTTCGAAGAGCAAAAAAGGTAATTTTGACCAACGTTCGTAAGAGAGCTTTACAAATACTATGGTTGAAAGAAAAATTAGTTGGAAATGGGCTGTGGGGAAAAAAAATTTTTAGTCCACTGGTACTTGTAAACATGGTGCGAAAAGGGAAGTGGGTATCCAAGGTCGTTTCTGGGTGAATGAGCAGACTCGAAGAACTGTTATCAGAAAATGGTCTGGAACGTTTAGGTATAGTTCCGCGGGGGCCCCAACCTCAAGCAGGGGGGGCGACCCAAAAAAACCATGCACTATTTTTGGGGAAGCGGGGACCTAGTTAAAGGCATGCAAGGGTAGAGGCACTTGAAGAAAGGGGCGGAGCCTCAGACCTGGAGAAAAAATGACGAAGCGCTACGGGGGCTAATTTACAGGATAGGGAAAAGTCTGAAAAATTACCAGAATGAAGCCGGGTCAAGCGGGTGGGGTAAAAAAAGGGGGCCGGGGAGGGGGAAGGGTTATCACGGAACAAAGTTCCCAAAAAAAAAAAGAGGGACAGCGGAGGGGACAGCAAGAGGACCTGTGACAGCGAGCAGGCAGATGCTGTGTGGAACCCTGCCATCCCCTGCCCTTTATGCTAATAAACCAGGTTCCAAGTTTTCCAACCTCAATCTCCCGAGCCCCTCGACGGAAAAAAAAGGGGGTCGGAAAACCAGCCACAAAGCATCCCCCCTTGGTTTCCCAGAACCACAGGCAGCCTTTAGAGAAAACCCCCATCACCTGCAGGACACCATTTTGGGAAAACCCACCCCTAGCCAAGCCTAAAGAAACTAAAAAAGAAAAGGTTTTGCAACAAGATAGCCCCAAGCTAAGAGGTAGTTACGAGGAGATTTAAAGGGGGAAATCAACCTGACGACACTGGGGGACGGGAAAGGAATAGGGGGGACTGATAAAACATACAAAATACTGAGAGGAATTGAAAGGGGGACAAAGACAGGAGTTCCGAGATTGGACACAGAAAACAAGGGGACACGTTGGAAGCAAAAGGGACACGATGAATCACAGGGATGTTGGGAAGTATTTTTCGCCACAGAGTAGTCAGTAAGGGGAATATTTTGGGGAAGCGATGTAGTGGGGGCAGGACCCATACATAGCTTTAAGCAGAGTTGTAAAGCTCCCTCGGGGAGATGACCGTACGATCAGTAAGAGGGGGGGGCCGGGAGCCGGACTGACCCCCGCAACCTAAACTAGGTGAGTACAATGGGTGATTTACCCCGTCCCCCCTCTTGGAAATCCGGGAGGAGGGGGGGAAAGGGGGAAAAAAGGGGGGATGTGGGGAGGGATAGGGAAGGAAAAATTTGGGGGGGGGTAATTGGGTTGGGTCTGAAAAAGTGCCCAAAAGGGGTCTAATTCTTAAACCAAAACCTGTTTGCCCGTCATGGAGCCCTTCTTGAACAAAAGAAAAAAAAACATAAGAACGAAGGAACACTGCAAAAGGGCCCTAGGCCCATGCGAGGGGGCCCAAGTCTCCTACCGCTTAACCCAAATGCCCCCCAACCTAGTCAGGTCGGGTCACTTTGCTTAAGGGAGGAAACGGCAACCCCCCGGGTAGCACAAGCTATCGGTCTAATCACACCCACCCACATCCACTCGTTTTTATCCAACCTATTTTTAAAGCTACACAACTTTTGGCCTCTATAACTTACTTGGGAGTTTGTTCCATCATCCAAAAAACCTATTACAAACCGTATTTTCCCTAACCCTTTCCCGAATCTGAATTTTTCCAAACTTAAAACCATTGCTGCGAGTCCTGTCTAGGCTAGATATTTTCAGCACACTTTTACACCCCCTTTATTATTCCTGTCTTCCATTTTTACACCTAATCATATCCCCCTAATTCTACGTTTTTCTAAGATGCGATTCGGGGGCCCTTAGCTACCCTCATGGGGAAAGGGTTTTTCTGATACAGGGGTAATTTTGTCACCCTCCTTTGTACTTTTTCCAAGAATTTATACCATTTTTAAATAAGGTGACCAAAAACTGTGCAGCATAATCTAAATGGGGCCCTAACCAAGGATGTATAGAGTTGAAAAAAACCCTGGGGTCCTATTTTTTATGCTTCTTGATATAA
Organism: Cherax quadricarinatus; assembly: GCF_026875155.1. Taxonomy (NCBI): domain Eukaryota; kingdom Metazoa; phylum Arthropoda; class Malacostraca; order Decapoda; family Parastacidae; genus Cherax; species Cherax quadricarinatus. Next base: position 20,572,082 of record NC_069494.1, read on the forward strand.
ACCCAAAGGATTTATTGTTTTATTGCGAACATTATCATGTTGTCTTGGTTTCAGATCACTGCTAACCAAACCCAAATCTTTTTCGCAACCGAAAAATTTTAAAATTAATTATTTATTTTATATGTGGCCATGGTTTTTTCCTGTCCAACATTAGAACTTTGCATTTGTCTATTTAAACTGCATCTGCCATTTCTCCACCACTGCATATCTATTCAAATTTTCCCTGGATCTCGAAGTCCTCGTCAGAATGAATTGAGGGGCCTATTTTGGTGTCTGGGAAAACTTGCCGATGTCGCTCTTTATCCCCCTCATCTATGGTTTATGTAGATTGTGAACAGCGGGGGGCCCCCCTGACCCCGGGAAAAAACCCCGCCGTGACATTCCCCACTTGATTTTCTCCCCATTTATGCAAACTCTCTGTCCCTTTTTGCAACCATGCTCTATCCAGGAAAAAATTTCCCCTCCTATTCCATGTGTTTTAATTTTCCTCAATAGTCTCTAGGGGGGCCCCTGTCAAAACCCTTCTAAAGTCCATATACACAATATCATTTTTCATTACCATGAATCACCTCCTCAAATACCTTAGTAAAAAAAAGTTAATAAATTCGAAGGGAGGAACGCCCCCTTTTTAAAAAACCCTCGAGATTCGTTGATTAATTTTTGCTTTTTAAGGTGGCTACGAACTGCCTCGGCAAATTTTTGATTCCATAAATTTTCCCCCTATGGAGGTTTGGGGTTATTGGTTATATTCGAAGCTAAGGACCTGTCACCTGTTTTGAAATAGGTATCCATTTTCCATTTTCCACTTATTGGCACCATGCCAGTTTGTAGTGATATGTTGAAAAGATTTGCCAAAGGTGTGCTAAGCACCCCTCTTTTTTTTCATTTTTCCCTTTTTGAACCCTTCATACAGTTCACAGGGCCCGGGGAAATTTTTTAGGTTTTTAAATTTTTCTATTTTCCTAAGGACCATGTCACTTGTGACCCCAATAGTGCACAGTTTATTACGTCCTTTTTTACATAATTTATCATTATGGAAAATCGTGGTATCCTCCTGTTTTAAAAATGAGGGAAGTATGTGTTAAAAATTTACACATTTTCCCTTTTCACTGTATGGCTGACCCGGGGAAATTTTGATGGGCCATCTTGTCCCTGAATCTTCTTCTGTATACCCGAAAGAATCCCTTTTGGGGTTGTCTTTGATTCTCTTGCAACTTTAAACCTCAAATCTCTTTTTGCTTTTCTAATTTCCCCTTTTTTATTTCTCTCTTTAACTGAAAAATTTTCGATTTTTCAAATTTCCCCTCTCCTCTTTTGATTTGCCTATATATGCCTCTCTTTTGACCAATAGATATTTTAATCTATTTTCATCCATTTAGGATCATTTTTTTTTTGATTGATTTCCCCCATTTGGAAAATTAATTTGCTGAGCAGTAGAACTATGCCCGGAAACATCATATCGGCAAACCCTACCACCTACTGACCCCCTTTGTCAGGTCATTTCCAGTTCAAGCCCCCCTAAGTAAATTTTTCAGTCTAGAAATCAGCCAAGCGAAAATCAGGACGGGGGATTGTTGCCATTATTTGGGGGAATTTTGATAATTAAAAAAATGAGTGATTTGTGATCACTTTTCCCCGTCATCATTAACCTCAAGATTTTAATTAGTGTTTCCCTACTGGCAAGAACCCAAATCAAGGAGGTTATTTCCCCTAGTTGGCTCTGCACAAAATTTTTAAAAAACAATCCTGGATCTACAAAAAAGTCCCACCTGACTCTAAAATTTCCCGCAAATTTCTCCAGTCAATCTGTCAAGTTTAAAACTCCATTAGCACAACATTTTTTGTATGTAAATTCTTAAGAATTTCTTTCCCATAAATTTACTCACTCCCTATCAAGTTTGGGGCCCTGTAAACACCCCCAAAATTAGTTTTTTTTCGGGCCCCCGAGAAACTGTAACCAAAAAAGTTCATGGTGACCTTTTAATTTAATATCTTGTCAACACAACAATTTAAATTGTCTCTGAAATACATCGCTACCCACCACCTTTCCTGTTTACCCTGTCAGTTGGGAAAAATTTTTGCCTTGTATGTACATTCAGAGGGCATCTCTCTTCTTTCGATTGAGCCAGGTCTTGTTATGCAATAATATCTATGTTTCCTGCCTTGCAATTAATCTTGCTCATCTTCTTATTTCTTACACTCCCGCTATGTATAGTAAACCTTTAAGGGATAGTCCCTTGCTGCCCTCTGCTGGCCCCCTTTGTTTTTACCTGACTATTTTCTTTATTTATAAATTTATGCTGAAAACCTTTTTTTACTTTACTGTTTCCAACCCAAGTGTTGCAACCTGTTGTTTCCCCACCACCCAACCTCTATCTTCCATCGTTTAAAAATCTAGGGGATTTCACCAAAGGCCTTCTCAATGATCTGCAATGCTCCACCCCCGCCCCGAAGATTACCCCTCCTTTCATACTATCATGTTTGCCATAAAAGTTGTTCCAGTTGTCAATGAATGGGATTTCAAGTTCCTTGCAGTATTGTCTAGCCAGCAATTTTATACCAATTGCCCAGACAACCCTTTTTTCCTACTCCCCCCTTTTAGGCAAGATCTACATATGATTGGATCCCCCCTTAGACTTATGAAATTATAGTGACCTTACTTTTCTAGCAGCTCTTTTCCCTACCCTTCCCCAAAATCTTTCCACCCGCATGAGACAGATAATGGGCTTGCTCCCCTTACCGACATGAATTATCCAGCCCGTTGAAATGTCCCCCAAAACCCGCCCAGGGGAAGCACACTCTATCTTCCCTCTTTTTTTCCTATTACAAAAAGCACGGTAATGTATCTTACCTGAAGCACCCCCCACAAGAATGGCTTACCTCCATTAGCAGGGGGGTAGTACCCTTACCTTCATGGGCCCCTGAGTACATTATCCGAAGAACAAGAAGCGATTTCCCACCTTCAATCTTCACTCTTTAAATTTCCTTACTTTGATGCGCCTTCCATTACTGTGAACTACTCGCCCCTTTAGCAGGTGCTGGGCTGCTCCTCACTCTGGTGCCGTTGCTGCCTCCCCAACTACAGCCTCCCCACAGGGGAGACAGACGCACCTCGCTGCTAGAAGCCTCATTCCCCACAAATCCGCCCCTCAACTCTCTCCCAACCCCTTGAGGTGGACCTTCGCCTCCAAAACCCTCCCGGGAAGCAAGACCTCCCCTTCAACTCTCCAACCTCAATTTTTAAAACATGCAGAAGCAAGCCAGGGGACTTGATTAAAGACTTCGTTAAAGATTAAACCAAAAGAGTTGGTGTGTTGTCTTTTCTTGGTGGTTTTTCCCGTATCTGACACCTTTTACTGCTGCGAAAACTTCGTATCAGTTCAAAATTTCATTGTTTTGTGTTTACTGGCCGGGGGAAAAATGTTTTTTTAGTGGGGTTTTTAGCCCTTAATTTATAAATTTTTTAATTCTTTTTTGGAGTTTAAAACTTATCTTTCAGATATTTGGGAGTAGTTATGCACCCCAAATTGGGAAAAATTTGAAAAGTCTCAAAAACTCATAAAACCCGTCTACCTCAATTCTTTTGCGGCTTCAAATGAATATTAATACTGAGCTGCTTTTTTTGGCATTACTCTGGTCATTTGGGTTTTTGTTTAAAACTTTGATTTTTTAGAAGCATGCAATTGACTGATATTTTTTAAGTTTAAATGTATAGATTTTCCCGTTAGTATCGCCATGGACTGTCTTTTATATTTACCACACACACAACGATACATACCAGTCTGGCACATGAATGATGTACATAACAAAACCTATTCAAAGTATACATAACCTAAATATACTGTAGGTGCATACTACTTCTGCTTTGATAAAAAACACAAGAATAATATATGCACCCCAATTCATCCATACTCATGTATAGCTGTTATTCGGGTGATATATATGCACCCGAAAATTTCTTTTTCTATATGTAAATTTCATATTCACACACCAATACATTATAAATGCACACACATAAATGCATACACATCAAAGTGTTTATTACACATGCATAATACTAAGCACTACTGTACATCCCAATATAAATACATTTTTTTTGAATTTTGCTGCAATAGATTTATATCGCCAGTGTGGTATACGCCCAGTACAATATTATATTCATCAAACATCACACACAACCACATTCCTGCATGCCATCAGTAACCAGCTTTTAAAGCATTGTACGAATGAGTGCAGCTTTCAAAAGCAATGTGAGTGCCAGTTTGTACCTTATGTTTGCCAGTCAGGGGAGGTGGGGAGGTGATGTTAAGTCCTTGCTTAAGTAAGATTTGATGTAGGAGTGGCTCTAGAGCTTCACTTCCGCACGAGTGGGTGTTAAGTCCCAGAGTATGTAAGCTTGCATGTAGGAGCATCCTTAGAGCATCAGATTCTCACGATCCATGAGCTGGTTAACTTACTATAATTTATCTTCTTATGGGTGCTTAAAGCTGTAGCAGTGAGAGTTCTCATACTTACACTGCTTTCAAACCCGCTCACATTTTAGTTTGTGTACACAGTGTAAATAATTGTCAATAACTTTGGTGGTGTTAATGTAGAATAAAAAAAAACTACTGATGTATATTTTATTCCTAATTTTCTTGATTGCTTTATTGACTGTTTCTCCTGGAATCTTGAAAGGTCTTTAAGAGTACTTTGCATCATAACTACCCACGGTATTCTTCAGGTAACTGGGATCTCTACTTTCACCGAGGAAGGGCTTGGAAGATGAGCATGTAACTTTTAACCACGAATGGAAAATTCTAATATACAATATAACGGAAACATAGGTATGATATCCTCCTCGGAAAAGACAAAAACATGAGGTCTTTGATGTTCGTGATAATTGTCAAGGGAAAGAATGAGATTTTTATTAGGGGAATCAGGCAATCTATTAAGATAAATGGGTTATTTCGTACTGTTATTCTAAGGTTGACAAGTAATGCTTATAAACTTCTTTGCGAGCAATCATAATCACGCTACTTGAAGTGTAAAACAATGGAAATAAAGACAACATTTCGCCCATGGTTGAACTACTAAACAATGCCAATAAAAACTGGTACAAAACAATGACTTACCTTCAAGTTGTGTGGACCGTCTCTCAGAGCTGTTCATTCTCCCTTACCTGAAATGTCAACCATACTTATTAATACGCGAGTCTCTTAGCATTGTTTCACCCATATAGGTTTATTATTTAATTTAAATATATAATAATACGCAAGTTTCATCCCCAGTTATACCCTTCAGTCTGCACCTCAAAGAAGTATCCCTAGTTATACCTTCCTGTCAACACCTTTAAGAGGAATCCCCAGTTATACCCTTCATCCTACACCTTCAGATAATATTCTCAGTTGTACCGTCTTTCCTCATCCTGCACATTTTACAAGTACCCTCAGTATACAGTTTATAATCTTTGTGATTAAATAAACAACAACTTGATTATGCCACAGAAATAATACTCAGTGTTCAGTGAAACTAAAGATTATTGTGGCATGCATCGTGTATGTTATATTTTTTGACGTATCTGGCATGCCCTCTCGTCCAGTGAATTTGCATTTCAGTGCAGCAGTTCCGGGGCCCCGCTGCTGCGCTTATTGCCCAGTTCAATCTGTCAGTCAAGTAGAAGCTGGCTACTTTAACCTAGATGACATTACACCTGCCCACCTGACTGAGTGGCAGATTTCTACAGACATTAGTCGTATCAACTTGCGCCTTGAGTGGCTCTTGTTGATACGACTAATGTCTGTAGAAATCTGCCACTCAGTCAGGTGGGCAGGTGTAATGTCATCTAGGTTAAAGTAGCCAGCTTCTACTTGACTGACAGTTGAACGGGGCAATAAGCCCCAGCGGGGGCCCCGGAACTGCTGCACAAAATAAAAATTCAGGGACAGAGGGCATGCCAGATACGTCAAAAAATAAAACTACACGGCATGCCACTTTTAACTTTATTTTCATAAACACTGAGTTTTTATTTCTTGGCATAATCAAGTGTTGTTTTTTTTAATCACAAAAAATATAAATGTAACTGGGGGTATTTAAATGTCAGGATAGGAAAGAGGGTACAATGAGAAATTTCTGAAGGTGTGGGTAAGGGTAAAAACGGGGGTTCCTCTTAAAGGGTTTTGACAGGAAGGTATAATAGGGATACTTTTTGAGGTGCAGACTAAAGGGGAATAACGGGGGATGAAATTGGTATTATTAATATTTAAATTAAATAATAAACCTATAGGGGTGAAACAATGCAAAGGACTCGCGTATTAAAAAGTTGGTTGACATTTCGGGTAAGGGAGAATAACAGTTGAGAGACGGTCCACACAACTTAAAGGGTAATCATTTTTTTTGTACCAGTTTTTTATTGGCATTTTTTAGTGTTCAACCAGGGGCGAAATTTGTTTATTTCCTTTTTTTTTACACCAAGTAGCGTGATTATGTTGTCGAAAATTTTTATAAGCTTACTTGAAACCCTTTAAATAACAGTACAAAAATAACCCTTTTATTTTAATAGTTTTGCCTGTTTCCCCTAAAAAAAATTCATTCTTTCCCTTGACAATTTCACGAACATCAAAGACCTATTTTTTGTTTTTCCGAGGAGGTATCATACCTATGTTTCCTTTATATTGTAATTAGAATTTTTCCCTTTCTGGTTAAAATTTTACATGCTCATTTCCAACCCCTTTCCCCGGGTGAAAGTAGAGATCCCAGTTCCTGAAAAATACGTGGGTAGTTATGATGCAAATACTCTTAAAGACCTTTCAAGTTTCCCCAGAAGAAACAGTCAATAAAGCAATCAAGAAATTAGGAAAAAAAATTACATCGTGTTTTTTTTTTATTTCATTAACACCACAAAGTTTTGAAAAATTATTTACACTGTGTACACAAATAAAATGTGAGGGGGTTTTGAAAGCAGTGTAAGTATAGAACTCTCACTGCTACAGTTTTAACACCCATAAGAAGAAAAATTATAGTAATTTAAACCCGTTCAGGGATCTGAGAATCGATGCCAAAGGGGATGCTCCTCATGAAGTTACATACTCTGGGATTAACACCCACTCGTGGGAAGTAAAGTCTGGCCACTCCTACATAAAATTTTATTTAAGCAAGGACAAAAATCACCTCCCCACCTCCCTGAGGCAAAATAAGGGTTTACAAACGGGCATCACATTGCTTTTGAAAGCTGCACTCATTGTACAATGCTTTAAACTGGTTACTGATGGCATGCGGAATGGGGTTTGGGTTTTATGTTTGATGAATAAAAATTTTTGTACTGGGCGTAACCATGGGTAAAAAAAACTATTGCAGCAAAATTCAAAAAAAAAATTTATTTTATTGGGATTACATAGTGCTTACGTTGTAGCATGTGTGAATAAACATTTTTGCATGTGATGCATTTATGGTGTGCATTTAATATGTATGTAGGTGTGTGAATATGAATTTAATAATGAATAAATGTATATTGGGTGCATATTTTGCACCCAAATATAATGCTCATACATGAGTATGTGCATGATTTCGGGTGAAATTAATATTTTTGTGTGTGTTTAGCAAATGCACGAATGTAGTATGCACTCACAGTATATTTAGAGTTATGTATACTTTGAAATGGTCTGTTATTACATTCATTCATGTGCCATACATGTGATGTATCGTGTGTGTGTGTGTGTAAATAATAAGACGTCACATGGCGAATAAGCTGGAGTTTAGTACATTTAATTTAAAAAAAATATCAGTCAATTGTCAGGCTTCTCAAAAATAAAAGTTTTTTAACACAAAAACCAAGACCAGGAAATCCCAAAAAAAATGCAGCTCAGTATTTAATATTCACTTGAAGCCGCTTAAAAATTGGGTAGTACAGGTTTATGATGTTTTTGAGACTTTTCTTTTTTTTCCCATTGGATGCATAAACTACTCCCAAATCTGAAAGAGAAAGTGTTAAACTCCAAAAAAATTTAATTAGAAAATTAGTAAATTAAGGGCTAGAAAGCCCACTAAAAAAAACATTTTTCCCGGCCATAGAACACAATAACAATGAAATTTTGAAGCTGATACGAATTTTTTGCAGCAGAAAAAAGGTGGTCAGATAAGGAAAAACCCCAAAAAGAGAGACAACACGAAACTTTTTTGGTTAATCTTTAACAAGTTTTTAAAATCAAGTCTCCTCTTCAAGAAGGGCTCCATGACGTGGCAAACAGGCTTTTGTTTGAAGAATTAGCCCCTTTTGGTCTACTTTCTAGACCAAACCCAAATTACCCCCAATTTTTCCCTTCCCTATCCCATCCTCCACACCCCCCCTTTTTTTTCCTTTCCTCCCTCCCCCCGGGATTTCCAAAGGTGGGACGGGGTACTCACCTGTTGTATCACCTATTTAGGTTGGGGGGGTCGAGTCCAGCTCCTGGCCCCCCCCCTTTTCACTGATGCTACTAGGTACTCCCCCTGAGCCGTGAGCTTTATTCCCTCTGTTAAAAGCAGTATGGATCTCCCTCCAAAATTTCGTTTCCCCCAAAACTTTTCCATTTACGCACTCTTGGCTGAAGAAATATTTCCTAACATCCCTGTGTTTCACTGGTCTTTAGCTTCCAACTGGTTCCCCTTGTTACGGTCCAATCTCTGGAACACCGTTTTGTCCCCCCTTGCAATTCCTCTCGGGGTTTTTGTATGTTGTTATCAGTCCCCCCCCTTCTTCCGCCCTCCAGGGGTTCGGGTTGTTTTCCCTTCCCTTCCTGTAGGACATACCTCTTCTCGGGGGCTAGTCTTGTTGCAAACCTTTGCACTTTCTCTAGTTTCTTTACGTGCTTGGCTAGGTGTGGGTTCCAAACTGGTGTCCTGCAGGTGATGGGTGTTTCTCTAAAGGCTGCCTGTCGGTTCTGGGAAGCCGAAGGAGGGATGCTTTGTGGCTGGTTTCCGACCGCCCTCTCTTTTGTCCGTCGAGGTGGCTCGGTAGATGTGAGGTTGGTATCTTGGAACGCTGGTTTATTAGCATAAAGGGCAGGGTATGGCACGGGTTCCACACAGCATCTGCTCTGCTCGCTGTCACGAGGTCCTCTAGTGACTGTCCCTCCGCTGTCCCTCTTTTTTTATTGGAATCTTTGTTCCGTGATAACCTTCCTCCTCCGGGCCCCCTTTTTTTTACCACATCCTGCTCTGACCCGGGTTCATTCTGGTAATTCTTCAGACTTTTCCCCTACTCCGTAACTTAGCTCGTAGCGCTTCGTCTTTGCCCAGGGGTGGGCTCCGCCCCTTTCTTCAAGTGCCTCTGACCCTTGCATGCTTTAACTATGGGCCCGCTTCCCCCCAAAATTTGTGCGTGGTTTTTTTGGTCGCCCACCCGCTTGAGGTTGGGCCGCCCGCGGAACTTACCTAAACGTTTCCCGGGCCATTTGTGATAACAGTTCTTCGATGTTGCTCATTCCACCCAAAACGACCCCATGCGATACCCACTTCCCTTTTCGCACCAGTTTACAAGTCACAGTGGATAAATTCTTTTTCCCCCAGCCGTTTTCCAATAATTACTTTGACCTAGTATTTGTAAAGCTTCTTAAGCACGTTGGGCAAAATATACCTTTTTATCTCTTCGAAACAGGCACGCATCTTACAGTTTAGAATGCAGAAGCTCATATCTTTCTATTTACTTCCATTGATAACGTTTCTATCAGTTCGCATGCCCCACACTCTCTCAAATTTTTGCAGGGTATGATGGTCTTACCAGTCCTTGTACAGTGTAATTTTTTTTTTTTTCTTGCGGGCGATTTTTGGAGCAATTAGCCCTTCAGGACCTTCCATTTCTCAAAGGGAACATTTGTCCTGCCCCCTCGTGGTGGAGGCACTTTTCCCCAAAAAATCGCTGCTTAAAAACCCTTTTACTGCGTGAATCCGCATGGGGTTTTAGGCCCGTTCAGTGTTTCCCTTTTTTCTTATGTTTTTAATCTCGGACCTCGCCCCCAAAAGGTCCGTAAAGTGGGCCCTCCCCCAACCGTGTCAGAATTGCGGCGCTTGGAACCCCGCTAAATTTCAGATCTGCGGTGAGAGCCCGTCTGCAGGCCACGGATCATGCTGATACTCTTGCAGTCTTCCCCCACTTGTCTCAATTGCAAGAACCATCCTTTTTTCTCCCCCATGCAGGTCTTTCTTTATAAACAAGAAATCCGTTGTCTTTAAGGAGAATAAAGGCCCTTTCTTATCCATGGCTGTCTTCGGCTCCGCCTTTAAGGGGAATCTTTCCCCGTTTCCCTTTTTCTCAGTACTAGGAGACCTCCAGACTCAGAAATCGTAATGACACGTTTTCAAAACAAAACCTACATCCTTACGGTCCCCCCCCCCAAAGTTCCCCGGTGCCATGTTTTCCCGGGGTCACCCCCCTCTCCTTTTTTTTGCGGTTTTACCCTCTGAAAACCCCCCCCTCCTACCTCTTCCTTCTCTCCTTTCCTTCCTTACCCCTTTATCTTTCCCCCCAGCTAGTTTCTCAGTCGCAAGCCTGCCCCGCCCTTTTTCGTGCTTTTCACCCGCAAGTTGAAATGTCTCCAAGCCCAAGTCTCTTCGCATTTCTCCGGGGCTTTTAAGTTCCTGTTTTTGGTCTCGGCGCCTAGTTCTCCCTTTTAAAATCTACACGAAAGGGGGAGGGTTTACCCCCCATGTGGTCCCCCCTTTCCTGTCCCCCCGAGCTTTTTCCCCACTCCCCCCCCCAGCCCCTTCCTCTATGTTCCCCGCAGGTTTTCTTCGTCCCACCGGGAATTTTTCCAGTTCAACTCCCCTCCAAACCCCTTGGGTTTCCCTCCCTAGTCTCTCTGGGGCTCTTCTTGTTACTCACCCGTCCTGAAAACATGGTAACGGCATCTTCCCTTTTTCGCTGAAAAAACCCTTTAGCTATTCCCAAAAATACTGCGGGGATAAAAACCCCTTTATGGACAACCCGTGCACCCCCATGCCCCCCCTCCTTTTGGGTTTTAACCCAGCGAGGGCAGTCGCTCGCTCATCATACGCATGCTAAGTGCACTTGTTGGGAAGGGTACGTTTCACTGTTTTCCTCGCCTTTCCCCATGTGTGGGTTTGGGGAAGAAGCACAGAAGTTTGTGTGGCAAAAACGCTCCAACCCCGATCCGTTTTGTGCGTTACTGGAGTTACAGACCCTCTTGAGGTTGCCATGGAAATCGGAACTTCTTGTCCGTGTCTCCCAAGGGGGGCATCTCTGTCCCTCGTTTCTCGCTTCTAAAACCGCCAGGGGGGCAACACCCTTTGGGTTTCCTTCTAATTTTGGAGCCAAATAAGACCTTAACTCTCATAGAGCTAGAGTCCACGCTTTCCGCTTGGCAGTCATCACAGCTGGGGCCCCGGAATATTCAAATCTGTTGCTATAAAAACTGAATTCTACAGCCCTTGCAGCCTTTTTTGGCCCTTTTCAAACTTGTTTGGAGTGAGGGGGGTTTTTCCCCCAACAAAGGAAATCTGCCAGTGTGCTTCCCCTTTCTCAAACCGACATTCGGGGGCTGATAACCTCACTGCCGTTTCCCCTTGCTCTAACCAGTGTAGTTGCAAGGGAAAGAACGATTGGGGAATGGAGTCTGATTCGTATTGAAGACATGTCTTTTCTCCCCCGCCCAAAAGGCTTTCCAAAAGGGCCGCTCTTTTGGCTCCTTGCTCCCCCTTCATACATAGTTGCGAAATGGATTTCCAAATAAACACTCAGTCTGAAGTCTTTTTTACCCGGGGGGCATATAGTTACTTGGATGTATAACTCTTAGCCCAGGCCCTCTCCTTAGGGCTCCGCGGGATTTCCGATCTTCCGCTCTTTCTTTCTGAAAAAAAATTTTTGTGTTCGTGTGGCGCCTCTCTTTCCTCAGACTTTGTTCAGGCCGAGGGGGGGGGCCCACAATGTTGTGTCTTTAGTACTCCCTTTTCTCTTGGCTTAAAAGACCTACTTGGTCGTCACTTTATTGGGGGTGACTTCGTACAGCTTACGAGGCGGACTGTCACCTGGTAGCGGCCCCCCCCATCAGGGGTACGATTTTACCCTTTTCCTATTGGGCCCCTTCTCATGGTTTTAAATTTTCGAGTACGAAATCCCCTTTTATTACCCTTTACTAATCCCCTTGTCCCAGACATGTATAGTACTACACGGTCACGTATCCCAGAAAGTGATACGGTCAAGTTTCTTGGCCTTCTATTTGATCGCCGGGTTTAATGGAAAACCCCACATTTCCTCTCTGAAGGCAGCTTACCTAGTCGGCGAATCTCCTTAAAATTCTTGCAATCGTTATGGGGGGGAGATAGCCGGACTCCTCCTTTGCATTCCACTCTAGTCTTGTCCAAGCGGGTAATTCAGTGACAAGTCTATTCTTCGGCTTCCCCTACAATCTTTCAAAGTTAAAAATCCCCTTCATCTCAGGTCTCGTTTATGCCTTGGAACCTTTCGTTCATACCCTGTCGAAAGCCTCATGCTGTGGCAAAATGTTCCTTTCCTTAGGCAATCATCGGGGTGCTCATTGCCTCATTGTTTTTCCCATTCTCATGATTTTTGTGTTCCTTCTCGAAAAAGGTTGATCTCAGACGTTAGTAAAAAAAACCCCGTTATTTTTTCGGCGCCTTGCTTACTTGCCCTTTTTCTTGTCTTCACTCACTCCAGTCTTCTTCATTGCCTCCCTTAATGGCATATAGCTCTGACTTTTCACTTTTCCTCCTTGGGGGTTTTCCCCACGGTTCGTGTTGTTCTTCCTTACTACCCCCCTACTTACGGTGCTTCTGCCTTTTTTTTTTCTTTATCGTTTCCATCGCATGTGCATGCCGTCGTTGTTTTTAAGATGGTTTTTTAAATCTTTTGACGGGGTTGGGTTTTGCAGCCGGTTTCCCGACAAGTTTCCGATGTCATTTTTTAGACCCCGGCATATTTTTACCCCCGGTTGTATCCATCCTCATAGCGCTTCTCTGTATTGCTAATGTCTCCTTCAGGTTTGTGATCTTTCAGATTCCCCCGCACTTTATGGGCCATTAAACAATTTGATTCCCCCCTCCCTTGGTCCCATGTATTTTAACTTTGGGTTTCGGGCCCTGTGCAGCAAAAAAAAAGATGTCGTTTTCTGTTGGGGGCCCGGGACACTTTTTTGTGCATGGGGAAAGAACGGCGGATCTGCTTGCTGTCAGTGGGACATACTTCCGGTTTTCTAGGAGGGATTCCATTCAGGATTATTTTTTACAGTCGTCTCTGCCATCTTCGCAGCCGTTGGGAACAGGGCAGACATGCACCATAATCTGGAATCACTGAATAATCTGGAGATCACTGAAGAGTTTGGGCGCAAGTGATCACAAATCCATAAACCTTTAGCATTAATTGGAATGCAAGAATAATGATAATACAGTAAAATCCCCGATTTTCGTTCTGCCGATTATAATGGACTAGGAACATCTGTCTAATCTTGATTGGGGTTAACTAGCTAATGATTTTATTGACGATAATCATACTTATGAATATGAAGGGATCTGCTTTTATGATTGTTTCTTAATAATGTACACAGTGCCCAGAGTATATACTTTCCCCCAAAGAGAAATTAGGTCCTAATAATAACGATCCCAAATGGGTTAACAGGAGGCTAAAGCATCTATTGGGGGAGAAAAGGGGAATTTATAGGCGCATCAGAAGAGGAAGGTTTAAAACCTTACTGACCAATATTTTTCAGCTTAAAAGAGAAGTAAAAAAGGCGATTAGAAAGGCTAAAAATTGACTATGAAATTAGAGTTTGCTAATGAATCAAAGACAATCCAAAGGGGTTCTTTCAAGTGTATAGGGCGAAGGTGAAGAAAAAGTAGGACCTCTGAAAACTGGGGGAAAGGACCCGCTGACGGATAATGAACTGGAAATGTGTTCCTTATTTAATGACTATTTTTTGTCAGTTTTACAAAAGGGAAAATGTAAATGAGATTCCAGTAATTAACAATTATTTTGTTCCTGATGAATTTAAGTTAACTAATATTACTGTCACGAGGGACATGGTTATTAAACAATAGACAAACTGAAACAAAATAAAGTCCCCGGGACCCGATGAGTTGTTTTCAAGGGTACTTAAGGAATCAAGATGGAGCTTAGTCAGCCATTAACGAGTGTAAATTCAATGCGTCCATCCTTACCATGTTTTGCCAGAGTTGTGGGGAAAATGGCTAATGTGGGTTCCCAATTCAAATCAGGGGATAAGTCCACTCCTTTAAATTACCGTCCCCAAAAAGCCTGACATCTATAGTGGGCAAGTTATTAGAATCAAAATTTTAGATGACATTATCAGAAAATCACCTTGAAGGCATAACTTTATAAATGAATCTCAGCATGGATTCACGAGAGGTCGTTCCTTCCTGACAAACTTACTGACGTTCTCAATAGATAACATTTGAGCAGTTGCAGTGATAAGGAATAATGATATGTATATTTGGATTTTAGTAAGCCTTCGACAGAGTACCTCACAAGAGACTCTTAAGAAAGTGGCAGCCTCTTGGTATAGGTGGTAAAGTTCTAGCATGATTTGAGGCATGGCTTTACCAATTAGTAAGCAGAGAGGTTACCATTAATGGAGTGAAATCCTGAATGGGGATTAGTCACTAGTGGCGTTCCACAAGGATCAGATTTTAGCCCACTCTTGTTCCTAATTTACATTAATACCTTGATGAAGGGATTACAAGTGACAATATAGTTTGCTGATGATAACAAGATAGTCCGTAAATTCACTCTGAGGAGGATTATCAATAACTCCGGACGATTTGAACCAAGTAATGACTGGTCCTAAAAATGGCAGATGAAAGTATAATGTTGATTAATTGTAATGGTACTGGCCCTTGTAATGAAAATACCCCTCGAATCTATAATCTAGTGAAGTAGAAGCGTGGTCATAACAGACGGTGAAAAAGACTAGGGAGTCATGGTACGCCAGAAATCTAAAGCCAAGACAGCAGAGCCTTAGTGTGCGCAACAATGCCAACAGATTACTTGGATTTAGCGCAAGAAGTATAATAACCAGAAGTCCAAAAGTTATTTACAGCTCAGACACACTAGTGAGGCTCATTTAGATTATGCTGCTCAGTTTTGGTCCCTTACACAGGATGGACATAGAACTCATTAAGAACATACAGAGAAGAATGACTAAAATATTTCTGTGTAAGGAAACCCCCGTATGAAGATAGAACTTAAATACCTTAACAATCTACACTCTCTGAAGGCTAGAATGAGGGATATCCCCCAAATTTGAGTGGAAAGTGATTACAGGCATAAACAAGGAGACTTAAAAAGTACTGAGGTGTCGAACCATAAGAACCAGGAATAATGGATTTAAGTTGGATAAATTTTTTGTTAGAAAAAATTAGAAGACATAGGGTAATACTGGTTTCCTAACAGAGTTGTAGATGCGTGGAACAGTCTTCCCAGTGGGTGATAGAGGCTAGGCCCGTTGAAGGTAGCGTTTAAGAAGACTGACAAATAATGAGTGGGAGGGGCTGGGTTTGATTGGTGTCAAGGGTACGGAGTTATTTGGCAATATAAAAACACAAATGCAGTATAATGTGAATCCCTTTATGACTACGTTTCGCCACCCAGTGGCTTTTCAAGTCACAAACAGAACTACCTGGTGGAAAGGAACCGAGTATTTATAGTCCAGCTGAGGTCAGGTGAAGAATTGCAGCATCTGATGATTGACCGATGGGGTATAGAGACTAAAACTTGTCGCTGGAAAGGAGATTGATAATTGGTGAGCAGAACTACTACAGTGTGCTTAATTGGATAGCTATGAAGAAGTTTCGTTGCAATTGTACAGCTATGTTATAGCAGCCACTAATTTCTTGTTTGAAGTATGTCGGATATAGAAATAAGTTGATGATTCCAGGATTCTCGGTATTGAGTGTTGTCCTTCTGTGGCGATAAGTCTTGAGTTTCTGTAGTTTTTAATCAAGTGGTTGTGTGAAATGTACGGTGTGTAGCAGGCAACAGAAACAACACTCAATACCGAAGAATCCTGGAAATCATCACTTATTTCTATATCCGCCAACTTCACCGCAGAATAGTGGCTTCTATAACATAGCTGAATCCACTTGCCAAAACTATCCTTCATTCGCGATCCACATAAGAACACTGTAGAAGGTCTGCTCACAAACTATCCAATCTCCTTTCCAAGCTACCCAGTTTTATTTAGACTCTATACCCCCACTCGTACAGCATCCAATGCAGCATTCGCCCCTGACCTCAGCCGACTATAAATATACTCGCGTTCCTTCCAATTCTTTACTCCAGAGCACTGCTTACCTCACGCATTACTCAAACAGAGTAAAGATCAAACCAGCGGAGTGGCACAACCAATGAATCGTCCAAAACGCTAACACTTGAGCTGTTCGTTAGTGCAGGCTGCAAGTCAAATGGTAATGCGATTTTATCGCTCAAAGAGGCCTTTGTGTCGTCTGTACGACGACACAGAGGCTGAGAAACACTTACCAACACTGTCCTACAACTCTACGAGACCCGGATTTCTTGTCTTGACTTCCCAGCACTGAGGGCCAGGAGAACTGTGTTCCTCAAGCGACTTCGACAACCTTATCACTGTACAGGCCACTGAAGAAATCAATCATCTAACGAAGCTAAGAACCCTTGGGCCCAAGGTGGACTTCATTACTCAAATACCCACTGCTTCATCCATGCTGAAGGTCCACCTACAGTACGTCAACATGGCAGCCCAGAGCTCTCGCTGAGGGCCTGCTATTCCTACTTTCCACATCACCCCAGCCTTCATTATCAAGCAGAGAAATTCCAACATATCTCACAGTGCTATAATTGTTTAATCATACTTACACACCACAAATGATTGTCCTACCAAAGGGACAAGAAGTTCTGCTCCACCAGTGGCCGTGAGGGTCATGACTTCAAGAATTGCACTACTGCTTCACCACCTAAATGCATTGACTTGCAGAATGACCACCATACTCTTGCTGCCAGGTGCCCTACCAGAAGCACATATCAAGAAAGCAACAACAACAAGAAAACCCAACCCACAGCAACCACATATTCTGCAATCGCCAAGCTCTAGCAGACACTATACCAAGATACTACATGCCACGCAAGCTGCTCCCACCACTTCCCGCCAGCACCTATTGCCGACTCCACCAAGATTCTTTGTTGGCATTATGTATGCTCATGTACAGATGCAGCTGAGCCTGGTTCCTTCAACACCACCATCAATGAACTGTTCAAACTAATAATATGCCTGGCCTCACATTCCTGCATCACCACCTTTCCACTGAGATCCAAAAATCTACTGCAAATATTACCAGCATCACCGCTGCTCCACCGCTGTCAACAACAACCGCCACTAGACACAAGAGATGGACCAAACAGAGACCCTGAGACTCGGCAAAACCCCAATGAGAGTCCACTACCGCATTCCATCCACTGCTAGAGCAACTGACCATCGGAAATCTCGCTTCACCAGTTCAGCCACCACCAAGAAAGCAAAACCCAAAACAGAAGACACTGCGATGCACCTCACGTGCCACTGTCACTGACACTGCTGCACCACCAACGGGTCCGATATCTGAAGGGTGTAGACTCTACATAACCAGAGATAAGAACACAATGCCTGTAATCAGAAATCCATCATCACCTCCAGGACGGAACAATCAAGTATACCTACGACCAACTGCTACATACAACCCACTGAGACATGGACCAGACTACTCTGCCAACACCCAAACACCTTTGGAAGTCAGGTACACCTCAAAGAGACAATACAGGATGCTTCAGAATAGGACCTGGAAGACGGTATACCCTCCGTCTAGCACGCTATCCTGACCATTCACCCAGCACTTTGCTGTCCGCTAAAGTTGGGTGTGGCTCCAATCAACCCTGTAAACTGCTGCCTCTGCCCGACTGGCGCTTCTCTTTGGGAAAGTCAGCACAAGAAGAAAAGACGACATCCTCCAACCGAGGGCCAAGAAAGAAGAAAGATGAGTATCATCACCCCCCCACCCGGGGGGCCACTGCCGGGTCCCATCCTGAGAAGACCTGGGCCAGAAGGACCTGCGAATCAACATAATGAAAAAAGAACACCAACACACGACACTCCACACGGAGAGCACAGCGCTACACGATCGACAGCCATGCTTTGCCCTTCTAGGGCATGGGTGGTGCAGAGCCCGAGTTGATTGTACTTACAAGATGAGGGGGGTACTTGTGGCCTCCTCCATGGGAGACTTAGGTCTCAGACTCTCCCTAGACAGGGAGCCAGTGGCCTGCCACCACTTGGAAGGGCCCGGGCCGGAACATACCGGGCGAAGCTTAACACACCCCTGTTAGTTCTGTTTTGTGACTTGATAAAGCCACTGAGTGGGCGAAACTAGTCATAAAGGATCACATTATACTGCATTTGTTTTATAGTTGCATGTGTCGGTATTTTAATACCATGTTATTCAACGCGGAGTTATTTCTTCTTGAGTATGCTTTAGGTCAGAAATGTCGTTTTGATAAGGACCCTGCCTCGTATGGGCCAGTTAGGCTTCTGCAGTGTTTCCTACATCTAATGTTCTTATGTTCTTAAACAAAATTGCACTCAATAACTGCTTTAGGTATGTGTAATCTTCATACCACTGCTAGCCGTTCCCGAGAGACTACACTCTCCTGTCTCCGCTTCGGCCAAAACCCGCCTTCCCATGTGTATCCATGAACGACGCCCTATTTCCTCTCTGTGAGGTTTGTCGGATCCCTATTTTCAAGTTCTGCACATGTGGATTGTCTGGTTTATCAACGAGCTCACAGGATTTACCTCCGACTCCGCCGCCCTACCGCTCTTACCTTATCTTCCTTCTTGCAGACAGCCATGCCTTTGACTTACGACCACTTTTTAGCTTTGTCAGCAAATGCTTACTAAGATAAACTTTGGACGCATACCCCATTTGTTTTCTTCAGCTCGTTTGTACACTTTACCTCTGATCCCCTCTCCACCAGCGGTTTAAGCTCGGCACTATTTTTTTTCTGTTCGCGGTGGCTGCATTACACTTGTCGTGTTGGCGGCATCTATTATTTGATTATCATTATTAATTTAAATCTGTTTGAATCTCCCAAAATTTGAATGTGCTTACGATCCTGCTTCTAATTTTCCATCAAATTTATTTCCAAATAATAAAACTCGTGAAGATACACATTCAGTGGATCTCACATCTAGTACTGGGTAGGCTTCCCTTTTGTTCCCAAAACAACCTGAATTTTTCGTGGCATGGTTTAAACAGGTGTTTAAAAACTTTCCTTAGAGATTCAGGACTATGTGACATGATAGCATCTGCAGTTTCTGCAGATCTGTCGTCCTGCACATTCATGCTGCAAATCTCCCCGTTCCACCCCATGATCCCAAAGGTTTAACTTCAATTTCTCGACCGTACCCATTTGCCGGTCTCAGCAAAATCGCGATTTATCAACCAGGGTGACTTTTGCTCTAATCTTCGTTGTCCAAGTTTTGTAAGCTTCTGCCTCATTTCCTTTTCTTAAATGACGGAGTGGATCCCGTGTGATATTGTGATGCTGTACCCATGCTCACTTCAAGGTTTGACGTGGTTTGTTTTCAGAGATCGGGTCTGAGTACCACTATGGTAATGCGGTGGGTTCAGTAAATTACTGGCTGCCTTCCTGTTAGCCATTCTGGCCATTCTCCTCTGACCTCTCCTCTGACTATTTCATTACCAGGAGCTTTGCCTGCTTAGATTTTAGATATTGCCACCGAGTGGCTAGTTTATTGTGCACCCCCATATCCATCCGGGGACGGTAGCGCGAGAGCATGTGGATACACAAAAGGCCTAGGACTAGGCCCCAAAGGTTAACAGATTACATATGGATTATATCTACAATACTCTATAGTTCACCATCTGTTTACAAGCAATTTAGAAATTTGCTTAATATAAAACTGGTATCCTCATAGACCTTTCATTAATAAGTATCTTGACATGTCTCATAGGTTATTATACTGTCTATCTCTGTATTCCTCAATAAGTGGACAATTAAGCACATAGTGTTCAGAGAGGACCATATGCCTGATCACAGACATTTACATTTATTTGATCATCATCTGTGTTCTCCCAAACTGCCAGAAGTACTGGTAACCAAGCCTAAGCTGCCTACTACAACATCAGTCAGTCTGTTCACATTGCAATTGCTCCATAAACATACTTATCTACGTTTCCATGCTATCCATAAGTGGGTATAGATCTACTCAGGCTTCTAACTGGCATGCCATAACAATCATCTCAGTAGTTACTTCTCTCCTAATATTATTCCTAATGCGAACACAGTATACCAAAGTTTATATCTATCTACGTTCTCCTTATGATACTCTCTTGGCTAACATATCAACTTTATCATGAGGAGTAAACCAATGTGTGATGGGATCCATAGCAATTGTACATTAATTCCTTGTCCCTAAGTTTTGAGTATCTCTACATGGCTTCCCAATGAGCAGTTGTTGGAGTCATTAGATGAGCCAAGAGCCTTCAATGATGACAAGAATCAGTAATGAGATAGTCAAGCCATGTCAAGGTTAGCTTTAGCGCCATAGGATTCAAACAATTCAGTTTGCAGCGTAGACGCCTAAGTTGTAATTCTTATGCTAACTCAACCAAATTATTATCGTCTTAACTAGGAAGGTGGCAACAAGAGCAGATGCAGCCCTGCCATAAGACTCCTGTTTAGATCCTTCAGTGTATATAACTTGTGATAACTTATTACAACCAGCTAGGTGAAAAATTCCTTCTGAGCAGTTGCTCTAAACAAGAGATTTAAGAAGGGATTAACTAGCACTGAGCTTCTTGGGAGGGACTTGTAGGTATGTGATATTAAATGAACACATCTTCCATGGAGGGATAAATGCTCTTGGTGCCTACAGTATACAGTTCATGCAGGTTGTAAAACTTAAATGCAATTGCACGTTTTCACAAACCATTTAGATCTGTGTGTATTTACCTCTAAGACACTTGGTAAGAGTTCACTGTGATGACTAGCACCACGTTTCCTCAACATTCGAATACCGAGTAACACAGTGTAATTCAACAATCCTATCTATCACTGAAGACTAGAAATACCAAGCTCCTTCCTCATGTTAAAACTTTTGTAAGATCTGGGACAGCCAAAATAGTCCTGAGAGCTTCATTTTGCATTAACTCCAAGGGTCGGTAGGGAACTTTCTCTGCTAATCATCAACATGGAGCACAAAATCATTTTAAGACCTAACCATAGGCTATGTACATCATCCTCTACGATTCTCACATAGCACCATAGTGGGGATTGTAGCCAGCAACAGCTTTGAAGCATGTAGCCTAGCTTTACATTCTTGTTTAGTTGTGGTATAGGGGATTTTGTTAAAGGGTACATCTACACCAAGATATCTGTAAGTTTTAAGCGTAGCTAATGATTTCACCCTGCAAATAGATGGGTGGGGATGTCCGTTTTTTGCTTGTTAATATCTTTGTTTAGAGGAAGATATTATGAGGCCCCTAGTCGATACAAATTGCCTGAACATTATGTAAGAATGTAATCCATCTTCATATGCCCTGTTGTATGATCAAGATATCATCAGCATAGCTTATAGATATATGTTTAGGTGAGGCAGGTTAGAGCCTTTAGTAGTGCATTATCAGAATATTAAATAGCATGGGACTAAGAACTCCTCCCTGCGGGTACCTAAGACATTCTTAGAATCACTTCTGAAGCCTTGTAAAGGACAGAGGATAACTCTATTGACAGGTATCCTATTACCAAGCAGAGTAAGCTACCACCAAATATTCATTTTATGGCTAGTTCATGTTAGTATAACGGTTCTGTTTAGCAATAATCAAACGCATATTTTAGATCAGAAAGTGTAAACAAGTAGAGGGGTGTTGCAGTGAGAAAGGTGGAATACAGTTTTCTGGCACACTTTTACCTTTCATGAACCCATAGAGGTAGGGAGAAATGTTGATGTCATGATTTCTGTAGTACAATCGTTAAGCATCATTCTTTCAAAGTTTTGCAAAGACAACTAGTTAAGGAGGATCGGCCTAATGTATCAGGCTGTTGGGCTTAGGGATAGGCACAATGAGACCTATTGTCGCAGGAAGTAGAAAGAACGCCCTTAATGTCACTGAGATTATACAGTGCCAAACGAAAGGGTTATCAGGCACGTGCCTTAGAAGTTCTGAGAATTCATAGGTATACACCTCTCCAGGAGCAGTTTGATCGACTTCGTCTTTGGTTAAAGCATTATCTAATTCCATACTCGTAAAGAGCAATCACTCTCATCATATTTTGGCTCATAAAATTAATCAGTTTTCATCAAACAATCTTCAGAAGTACTCTCTAAATTTTTTCTAATATGGAATGGAAGGCTTCATGCCTATGTTTTGCGCGACCAGTTATTTATGAGGTCATTTGCTTTTCAGAGGAAAGGGATGAGCAAACATTGCCAGTCTTTTTCCTGTTATTTTATTTATACCTTTCCATCAAACTCCAAGGGGTGGACCCTATTTAAACCTCTAACAAACTGTTCCCATTCCTGTGCCTAAGTTCTTCCTTTCTATCCTTGCATTTGTAGTGCAGCCATTGGAACGTTCTGAGGCAGGTCTGGGGGTTCCTACATTCACGGATGCTTTACCAATCCTCCTAGCTGCATGTGTTAGATTGCGCAGCGTGGATCTATAATAGTATTTACACTGGTATTTCATTGTTTATTTATATGTGGGAGGGTCTTTGTTTCCTATTCCTGCCCACTTGAGCTGTGAGAACACTCTCAATAGTGGTAATTAAATCATCATTAAATTTTGTGTGGCCAGTGGCTGCTAAATTCTATACCATTAGCCAAGTGGATCATAAAGTGGTCTCTGTGTTCTGGTTTTTTGAGAATAAGTTTTCCCTCCTTCTGTATTTAGCTCCTTGATTGCTGGAGATGTGATCAAGATTGACAGTTGTAGTCTTGGGAGTGATTCAGATAGAAGATCATCCACTATGACAGGAGCATGCATCGTATATGATGTATGAAATCCAAGACACAGATCTAGTAGCCACCATATATGTAGAAGGCTCAGTAGTTCCCACAATTCGAACTCTCATGCTCATTCAGCAATCTCACTAGTTTAGTTCCATTGTTGTTTGTAATAGACCCACAATGTATTCTCTTGTCTGGAATTAAAAACTCCATGAATGTTGGTAAGTTCACTATTGATGCGATCTGGTTAAGCCATCAGGTCAAGCTGTTCGCTGGGTGGCATAGAGAGATTAAAAATGTTTATGGAAAAATCGCCTGCATATACTTTGACAACACCAGATACTGCATGTTAACATCGACTCGCAAGGAAAGGTGAATGTGGCAAGTTATCTTTCTGACATACATCAAACAACGTTGTTGACCTTAGGTTTATAAGCTGCATATCCAGGCAAGTTAGGGGGAGGTGCTCATCGTTCAATCTTCATTCCTGCAAACAGATGACATCAATAATATTCTGGGTGCACTAATATGATGTACAGTCAGGCACCGCTTCTGATGGAATCAATGTTCCATGACAAGATTGTAATGTATCCCATTGTAGTGAGTTATTACAATCTCATGTCTTCATAAGAATGTAAAAACTAGTATGCTTTTGACTGCAGGTGCAGACACTTATGAGCAAATAGCATAGTTTTGTAAGTCTTTATCTTCAAACCTTCTTTTTTTAAGCATTTTCGGCATTTTGGCAGCCAGTTAGAGGCAAGTTTTAAGGCAAGAGTTAAGGCTTCTTTTTCACAAATTGCTGGAAGCTGAACGAGATTGCTGCACTTTTGACATCATCACATGCTCAGAGCATCATCCTATTACATATATTTATTAAACTGTCAGGATCTGTTCAAGATCTCAATTTTTTTTTCAGAAATTTGTTATAATATGAGGAGGTCTGCTTATCCAATGCCTCCCGGAGATGGCACTCTGGGTTAGTGCTTCCTTTAACACCTATCACCTTAACAGGTACCATGGTTACATTAGTGCTCTCTGTTTCAATCATTCATTGCAGGGAGGTCCTGTGCAACTGACTCATCTCCCAATTTCCAGGAGGTTACCAGTGGTGGGTGTCCGTCTACTGTTTTGTAGTTGTGTGTATTGGAGAAAATGACAAACTCATCCCCATATTCAGGTGATGCCATAGGTATCTGTAGTGGGCAGACCAGTAATTCCAAATGTTGCTAGCAGGGATGGCTAGCTCCTCACAGCTGGTGTGTGGTGATGGCATTCGGTAACCAACCATAATTGTTTTGCAGTGAGGTGGGGTTCTGCACACTTTGCAGAAGGTTCATCTCAGATCTGGCTGTGGTAGACTGAATGGCCCCGATCCTCAGTTTCCCATTAAAGGACTTTTCAGGTTTTACCTCGAAGTATTTGGTGTTTTCTGACTGCAGTCCTTGTGGGATACTGTAACCCCAACTTCTTTACATTAATACACGTAAAATTTTTTGCTGTCAGGGCCACAGTGACATTCTCTTTGAATTTTTCCCAGCACACATACCACAGCCAAGAATGAGTAGTATTCCACAGTCACTGCAACATGCCATAGTGCTGGCATTTGTAACACCTACGTTTAGGGGGTAGGTACACGTCGATGTTTAGGAAACGTAAACCATGCACCCAGATATTCCGGGGGAGGGGCACAGGACCACCCAACCTTGATGAATGCTCACTTAGAGTCAGATGGGATGGTCCATGGCAGAGAGGGTATCCAAGATATGATACTGACCCCAATTTATGTTTTGTTATTTTTTAAAAGTGGTGGTGTCTGATTGAGGTCGGAGCAGCTTAATATCCCCATAAGGTGTACTAAGTAGATAATTGATCAGCTATTTATTCTGTTCCACAAACACAAAGTTGTGTGGTTTTTTTTTTCCTAAATTGGATCCTGAGTTAAGGATGCTTGTTTACACCTTCCATTAGCCGGTGCACCCTTTAGCAGGCACGGGTGTTGTCAGGGAAGGTCAGCTAACACTTCTTCCTTTTAGAAGAAAACTTCTTGCAGCCTCTTTTGTGGCACCAAGGACGTTTTTAGTATCACATGTGTACGAGACAAGTGAGTCTGACTACGTCGACGCCTACCCTTTCTCACTTTTCTCTTTGTTTACTTTTAAAGGTCTGGAAGCTATCATCATTTCCATCACCTGCAGAAATAGGTTCCTCTATGAGAGTTGCCCTGTTTTGCCAGTGATGATATCTGTGTAAGCCACAACACAAGAATTCCCTCGCTTACTTTCCCTTATAGCTTATGCAAGCCGAGCAAAGATTCCTACACAAGTCAGAAGTCCAAAATAGATCACAAGACACAACTGCTCAAGTTCAATGAATCACACCTCCAACCATACTCAACCCAGAACCACCACCACTCAATACGACACACACCCACCAAAAACCACTCAGAACCTCTTGTATGTGTGTTAATAATATGGTTACAATATAAATATTAAGGATGGGTACAGGCGAGGCTTACAAACCATATCACAATACAAGATGACAGAGAAAGAGAGAGAGAGAGAGAGAGAGAGAGAGAGAGCCTGCTCAACTGGATATTATGTGTTTTTTTCACAACATTCTCGGTAAACTCTTCAAAAACAGTTGTCGTGAATATCTCAGAATCATCAGTTTGAGGTACTCAACAACCCGGTCGCGCACCAACAATCATTCCACCGGTCGCAGTCATATTAGATGAACATTTCTTCCCCAGTCTAATGTTCGGTCGAAACAGCAATTGAACTCTTGGCCATATCTCATGCTTATTAAACGCATTGAAATGCTGCCACGTATTGGCTAATTAGATAATTGCATTAAGCATTTATAAAGGTACATTTAATAAAGTGGCCATGAATGTATACCAGTTCTCAACCAGGAACACGATCAGTCATCAATTACTTCCACTCTTGAATGATACAAATACATGCAATGCGCTAATCAACACTGTTTGCCATAGTGAAGACTTTATCATCGGTCCTGGTTACCACAAGATTATGCAGATAATGTTACATAAAGTAGTCAACTTTAAAATAATCCTTGACAAAAGTAATCCTGAGAACTGTATTAGACACAACAGTTTTCAGAAGGTGATAAAGTTTGCTATTGTAAATGTACGCGTCCACACCCTATGATGCTAACACTCTTAATCACTCGGAAATTTTCTTCATGTTATGCGTATACCATAATTATACAACGTACTTTGTTTTATTTTATATAAGGTGGAAGCCCAGCCGTCGCATCGTACGATTTTATCTAAGCTTTTCATTAGAGGACAATCAGTGGAAATCATATGATTAAAATGTGAAATAAAGGCAAAACGTCAGGAGAAAACTGTGTTTCCCCAGAAAACATAATACCACCACCCAAAGAGCACGTCACTAGTGCCTTCAGTGTACAGAGATCAGTAACAGGATACACACCAGTACAGTGTACTTATGCGTTTTAGTTATTACCTCACACAGAGGAACTCTGATGAATATCTGGCTGTTTTCTGGATGAAAATCATTTTGCTTGTTTTTTCACCTGTATCACCAGTACATGTTTTTTTTTTACCAGATATTTGAACTGTTCTTACGTTATTGAACATTTCTAAAGTCTGGCGGTAAAAATTGTTTTACAGACTCCGTCTGTGAGAAAGGGAATATATAGCCATCCTACAAAACTGAAAGAAATGTTTTATTTCGAGCGAGAGAGAGAATGAATGAATGAACGAGGGAATATGGAGTAAGAATGACGAAAGAAAAGAGCAGAAAAGCTAAATATACCTACTACAAGAGAAAAAAATATTAAAGCAGAATGGAACCAAAGCTCGGCCATATATGCTCAACTTGTGTGTGTGTGGACAATAACACTCAACTTGTGTGTGTGTGGACAATAACACTCAACTTGTGTGTGTGTGGACAATAACACTCAACTTGTGTGTGTGGACAATAACACTCAACTTGTGTGTGTGTGTGGACAATAACACTCAACTTGTGTGTGTGTGTGGACAATAACACTCAACTTGTGTGTGTGTGGACAATAACACTCAACTTGTGTGTGTGTGGACAATAACACTCAACTTGTGTGTGTGTGGACAATAACACTCAACTTGTGTGTGTGTGGACAATAACACTCAGCTACTTTACATTTACACTCACCAACAGTGTAACTGACATGTCCAACACCCGGACACTGGCTAATGGCTTTCATGTTTATTATTTTGTGAGCATTTCCCATAAAAATGTGTGGGTTTTTGACTATGTGAAAAATATGTAGACTTGTCATTGAAGTATATAAATGTATTAAGGCAGGTGTAGCCACGGGAGGAAAGAGCAAGACTGTGCACCTCCACTAAAATTTTGACGTGACAAGTATGTAAACCACGGAACGGGTGGGGATTGAACCCATGGCCAGTGGGTTTTAGCGCTCCTTCCCCTGAGTTTAAGC
>NC_069494.1:20600030-20628248 GCF_026875155.1 Cherax quadricarinatus
TAAGGCCCTAAAACATAAAGAAGCGAAATCAAACACTTACAACGTCATATATGTGGAGACCTGCTTGTGTGCCTCTACAAAGCTGTGCTTGTTGTAGACAAACACCTGAGACCTGCTTGTCTCTGCTTACAAAGCTGTGCTTGTTGTAGACAAACACCTGAGACTTGCTTGTCTCTGCTTACAAAGCTGTGTTTGTTGTAGACGAACATCTGAGACCTGCTTGTCTCTGCTTACAAAAATGTGCTTGTTGTAGAGAAACTCCTATTGGAGATATAAATCCTATTGGAGATATAAATCAAGATGTCTTCATGTTAACACTTTTAAGGTCTAGTTCATAGGACTTCTGTGCATCCATATAGTCTTTCGCTACCGTTCACGTTATGGATATAGGTGCACAAACTGCGTCGGCTGCAAAATCTGACAAAAATACGTGGAAAGACGATCCAGAAGCTTCCTGGGAAGAGGATCAACTGTGTTGCAGAAGCCGAAGCTATGATTGAAATTGTTAGATACGTTTATGAGTTCTGATTCTACGATTCTATTTCTCTGGGTGTCCTCTTCCGTGAAAATGAGACTACTCCCTCGTGGCATCACCCCAGAAAAGCAGTGTAATTGGCCTGCCAACCCAAGCAAAGACTTCCCTCTCCCACTACTTTTCTCGCATTTATCCTGACTTCACTTTACTGTGTTTTCTTATATATACTCACCCTCTTTCTTCAGGTTAATATATTTATGAAATAAAAACAATCACAGCACGGACGAGACGTCGTTAATAAAGGTGCGCATAATAAATTTCCGTTTCTTTTACCTTTGAGTTGGTATTTTATTTTCTTTCTCTCCGGCCAAGAACCAGGACTGAATGATGCCGTTGAATGTTTCTAATTTAATACATGTAAACACTGTTCAGTGACTGCTTACATATACCTACTCACGAAATCATAATAACACAAATGCTAGCAAATCACGGATGGAGCTTAAACTCATGGGAAGTGAGCGCTAAAACCCACTGGCCATGGGTTCAATCCCCACCCGTTCCGTGGTTTACATACTTGTCACGTCAAAATTTTAGTGGAGGTGCACAGTCTTGCTCTTTCCTCCCGTGGCTACACCTGCCTTAATACATTTATATACTTCAATGACAAGTCTACATATTTTTCACATAGTCAAAAACCCACACATTTTTATGGGAAATGCTCACAAAATAATAAACATGAAAGCCATTAGCCATTGTCTCCACAGACTCCTAAGTGCACTGCTCACCCTTTTCCCCTCATCAATTCTATGATTCACCTCATCCTTCGTAGATCCATCCACTGACACGTCCACTCCCAAATATCTGAATACATTCACCTCCTCCACACTCTCTCCCTCCAATCTGATATCCAATCTTTCATCACCCAATCTTTTTGTTATCCTCATAACCTTACTCCTTCCTGTATTCACTATTAATTTTCTTCTTTTACATACCTTACCAAATTCATCCACCAACCTCTGCAACTTCTCTTCAGAATCTCCCAAGAGCACAGTGTCATCAGCAAAGAGCAACTGTGACAACTCCCACTTTATGTGTGATTCTTTATCTTTTAACTCCACGCCTCTTGCCACGACCCTCGCATTTACTTTTCTTGCAACCCCATCCTTAAATATATTAAACAACCACGGTGACATCACACATCCTTGTCTAAGGCCTACTTTTACTGGGAAATAATTTCCCTCTTTCCTACATACTCAAACTTGAGCCTCACTATCCTTGTAAAAACTCTTCACTGCTTTCAGTAATCTACCTCCTACACCATACACCTGCAACATCTGCCACATTGCCCCCCTATCCACCCTGTCATATGCCTTTTCCAAATCCATAAATGCCACAAAGACCTCTTTAGCCATATCTAAATACTGTTCACTTATATGTTTCACTGTAAACACCTGGTCCACGCACCCGCTACCTTTCCTAAAGCCTCCTTGTTCATCTGCTACCCTATTCTCCGTCTTACTCTTAATTCTTTCAATAATAACTCTACCATACACTTTACCAGGTATACTCAACAGACTTATCCCCCTATAATTTTTGCACTCTCTTTTGTCCCCTTTGCCTTTGTACAAAGGAACTATGCATGCTCTCTGCCAATCCCTAGGAACCTTACCCTCTTCCATACATTTATTAAATAATTTCATCAACCACTCCAAAACTATATCCCCACCTGCTTTTAACATTTCTATTTTAACATTTCCTATTTTTAACATTTCCTATTTTAGTTTATAAACCTTCACCTCTCTCTTCCCTGATGCTTCTATTCTCCTTGTATCCCATCTACCTTTTACTCTCAGTGTAGCTACAACTAGAAAGTGATCTGATATATCTGTGGCCTCTCTATAAACATGTACATCCTGACGTCTACTCAACAGTCTTTTATCTACCAATACATAATCCAACAAACTACTGTCATTTCGCCCTACATCATATATTGTATACTTATTTATCCTCTTTTTCATAAAATATGTATTACCTATAGCTAAACCCCTTTCTATACAAAGTTCAATCAAAGGGCTCCCATTATCATTTACAAACCCGGCACCCCAAACTTACCTACCACACCCTCTCTAAAAGTTTCTCTTACTTTAGCATTCAGGTCCCCTACCACAATTACTCTCTCATTTGGTTCAAAGGCTCCTATACATTCACTTAACATCTCCCAAAATCTCTCTCTCTCCTCTACATTCTTCTCTTCTCCAGATGCATACACGCTTATTATGTCCCATTTTTCGCATCCAACCTTTACTTTAATCCACATAATTCTTGAATTTACACATTCATATTCTCTTTTCTCATTCCGTAACTGATCCTTCAACATTACTGCTACCCCTTCCTTTGCTCTAACTCTCTCAGATACTCCAGATTTAATCCCATTTATTTCCCCCCACCGAAACTCCCCTACCCCCTTCAGCTTTGTTTCGCTTAGGGCCAGGACATCCAACTTCTTTTCATCCATAACATCAGCAATTATCTGTTTTTTTGTCATCCACACTACATCCACGCACATTCAAGCATCCCAGTTTTATAAACTTTTTCTTCTTCTCTTTTTTAGTAAATGTCTACAGGAGAAGGGGTTACTAGCCCATCGCTCCCGGCATTTTAGTCGCCTCATACGACACGCATGGCTTACTGAGGAAAGATTCTTTTCCACTTCCCCATGGACAATAGAAGAAATAAAGAAGAACAAGAGCTATTTAGAAAAAGGAGAAAAACCTAGATGTAGGTATATATATATGCATGTGCGTGTCTGTGAAGTGTGACCAAAGTGTAAGTAGGAGTAGCAAGATATCCCTGTTAGCTCAGTGGTGACGTGTACTTAGCTCAGTGGTGACGTGTACTTAGCTCAGTGGTGACGTGTACTTAGCTCAGTGGTGACGTGTACTTAGCTCTGTAAAGACCTGTTTGTGTGCTCTCTGTGAATCTGAACCAGGATGCCCTCTCTTGAGCAACTTTACCAGCAGCTGAGAGAAGAGCTCAGAGTTGCTAAGATGGAGATACGGCGATTAACGGAGGAGAACAAGAGGATCCGTAGTAATCCTCCTGTTGTGAGTCCCCAGGTTAAGAGGGGAGCTTGGTCAGTGGCCGGGCAACATGGAAACAAGCTAAAGATCAAGAAAACGGTTGGAGAGGCTGAAACAACGAGAAACCAGAAGACTACCGTGGAAACTTCCAACCCATTCTCGGTGCTACCCGACGAATGTGAGTGTTCTACTGGGAATGCCACAACGAGCACCAAAGAAGCATTGGCAGACGTGAGTGAGACATCCCTAGAAACCCCAACGAAGACCATCGGAACGTCTTGACGAATTCTACAAGTGGTGTAATGCTACCTGGCGAATGTGAGTCGACTACTCGGAGCATCACGACGGACGACGCCAAGGAAGGTAAAAACATTGTTGTTGTTGGGGATAGCCAGATTAGGTACATGGATGGGGCATTCTGTTTTGAAGGACGGGAGTAGGAGGCAGAGAGTGTGTTTTCCTGGGGCTGGGCTGAAGGATATTGTTAGTCGGCTGAATGACATCATGAGAGGTAATGGGAGCAATCCTATTATCTGTCTCAGTGCTGGAGGCAACGATGTTGGCAGACGTAGGAGTGAGGACCTGATTAGCAGGTATAGGTCAGCAATAGAGATAATTAGGAGGAAGGGTGGGAAACCTGTCAATGTGGCATTTTCCCAAGGAGAGAAGTTGGAAATGAATGGTTGTCCAGAGCAATTGGTGTCAATTGCTGGCTGGACAAATACTGTTAGGAAAATGCGGTAACATTCATTGACAACTGGGACCTCTTCTATGGCAGAATTAACATGTATGCCAGGGATGGGGTTCACTTATCTAGGTGTGGGGTGGGAGCACTGGCCAACGCAGTTGAGGGAGCTGTTAGGTCTTTAAACTAGGAATAGTTAGTGGTATGGGTTTTTGCGGGAAAACTGTGAAGTCTCAGGGTAGTAATATGAGTACTAGGAGAACTAGTAAAAGGCAAAATGAGGTGGATATTGGAAAGCGAAAATCTGGGACTGTTACTGAGTTATCCCTACTATCATACTTCCATTCAATTCTAAATGTAATTGATTTGTGGTCGCTAGCACCCAGTTCCTCTGAAACTTCTAAATTATTAACAAGGGATTTATTGTTTGCCAGAACTAAGTCAAGCAGGTTATTACCCCTTGTAGGTTCTGTCACAAACTGCTTCAAAAAACAATCCTGAACTACTTCTAAGAAGTCGTATGATTCTAAATTCCCAGTCAAGAAATTCCAATCAATATGACTAAAGTTAAAGTCTCCTAGAATTACTACATTATCGTGCCTTGTAGCCCTAAAAAATTTCCTCCCATAGTATCTCCCCTGGTCCCTATCTAAATTTGGGGGACGGTATATCACACCTAAAGTTAATTTTTCATGCCCCTCTGAAAATTCTATCCAAACAGACTCTGTATGTGTTACTTCAGACTTAATACCCGTTTTTATGCAACAGTTCAAGCGATCTCGGACATACAATGCCACGCCACCCCCCTTCCCGATACTTCTATCTACTTGGAACAATTTAAAACCCTGAATGTGACATTCTGCAGGCATGTCCCGACTTTTTGAATTAAACCACGTCTCAGTAATGGCAAATACATCTATGTTACCTGCACTAGCAACTACTCTCAACTCGTTAGGTAAGACACATATGCAACAGTTAGGTATCTTTATTTCGAAACGTTTCGCCTACACAGTAGGCTTCTTCAGTCGAGTACAGAAAAGTTGATAGAAGCAGAAGATACTTGAAGACGATGTAATCAGTCCATCACCCTTAAAGTTTTGAGGTGGTCAGTCCCTCAGTCTGGAGAAGAGCATTGTTCCGTTGTCTGAAACAATATGAAGTTGAAGTGACAGGATGGAGCCTTTATATAGTGCCAGGGGGTGAGACGTAGGTTGTTTTGGGGGGGCAGGTCCCTCTCAAACCCGCCGTTCTCACTAGTAGAGGTCGAAGTTGATGGTCTGTACCAAGATAAACCCCTTTTGTTGCAGTTCTGACAGAATGAACATTAAAATGGGATAAAATACCGACAGATTGTTAGGTAAGACACATGTGCAACAGTTAGGGATCTTTATTTCGAAACGTTTCGCCTACACAATAGGCTCTTTCAGTCGAGTACAGAAAAGTTGGGTAGAAGCAGAAGATACTTGAAGACGATGTAATCAGTCCATCACCCTTAAAAGTTTTGAGGTGGTCAGTCCCTCAGTCTGGAAAGAGCATTGTTCCGTTGTCTGAAACAATAATGAAGTTGAAGTGACAGGATGGAGCCTTTATATAGTGCCAGGAGGTGAGACGTAGGGTTTTTTTGGGAGGGCAGGTCCCTCTCAAACCCAGCCTCCCCCACTTAGAGGTCGAAGTGATGGTCTGTACCAAGATCCCTTGTTTTGCAGTGCTGACAGAATGAACATTAAAATGGTATAAAATACCGACAGATTGTTAGTAAGACACATGTTCAACCCGTTAGGTATCTTTTATTTTCGAAACGTTTCGCCCTACACAGTAGGCCTTCAGTCCCAGTACAGAAAAGTTGGTAAACAGAAATACTTGAAGACGATGTAATCAGCCATCACCCTTAAAGTTTTTGAGGTGGTCAGTCCCTCATCTGGAGAAGAGCATTGTTTCCGTTGTTTTGAAAAAAATATGAATTGAAAGTGACAGGATGGACCTTTTTAAAAGTGCTGGGTTTGAGAGGGACCTGCCCCCCCCCCAAAACAACCCACGTCTCACCTCCTGGCACTATATAAAGGCTCCATCCGTCACTTCAACTTCATAAATTTTTTCAGACAAGGAACAATGCTCTTTCCAGACTGAGGGGCTGACCACCTCAAAACTTTAAGGGTGATGGACTGATTACATCGTCTCAAGTATCCCTTTTGCTTCTATCAACTTTTCTGTTACTGCAGACCTGAAGAAGCCTACTGTGTAAAGGCGAAACGTTTTCGAATAAAGATACCTAACGTTGCACATTGTTTTACCTAACAATCTTGGGTTTTTTTATCCTTTTTTAATGTTCTTTTCTGTCAGACACGCAAACAAGGGTATCTTGGTACAACCACAACTTCGGACCTCTACAGTGAGAACGGCTGTTTTGAGAGGGACCTGCCCTCCCAAAACAACCTACTCTCCCCTCCGGGCACTATATAAAGGCTCCATCCTGTCACTTCAACTTCATTTGTTTCAACAAGGGAACAATGCTCTTTCCAGACTGGGGGACTGACCCCCCAAAAATTTAAGGGTAGGATGATTACATCGTTTTCAAGTATCTTTGCTTCTATCAACTTTTCGTACTCACGAAGAACCCTACTGGTAGGCAAACGTTTCGAAATAAGATACCTAACTGTTGCACATGTGTCTTACCTAACAATCTGTCGGTATTTTTATACCATTTTAATGTTCATTCTGTCAGACACTGCAACACAAGGTATCTTGGTACAGACCATCAACTTCGACCTCTACTAGTGAGAACGGCTGGGTTTGAGAGGGACCTGCCCTCCCAAAACAACCTACGTCTCACCTCCTGGCACTATATAAAGGCTCCATCCTGCCCACTTCAACTTCATATTTTTTTCAGACAACGGAACAATGCTCTTCTCCAGATGAGGGACTGACCACCTCAAAACTTTAAGGGTGATGGACTGATACATCGTCTTCAAGTATCTTCTGCTTCTATCAACTTTTCTGTACTCGACTGAAGAAGCTACTGTGTAGGCGAAACGTTCGAAATAAAGATACCTAACTGTTGCACATGTGTCTTACCTAACAATCTGTCGGTATTTTATACCATTTTAATGTTCATTCTGTCAGACACTGCAACACAAGGGTATCTTGGTACAGACCATCAACTTCGACCTCTACTAGTGAGAACGGCTGGGTTTGAGAGGGACCTGCCCTCCCAAAACAACCTACGTCTCACTTCCTGGCACTATATAAAGGCTCCATCCTGTCACTTCAACTTCATATTGTTTCAGACAACGGAACAATGCTCTTCTCCAGACTGAGGGACTGACCACCTCAAAACTTTAAGGGTAATGGACTGATTACATCGTCTTCAAGTATCTTCTGCTTCTATCAACTTTTCTGTACTCGACTGAAGAAGCCTACTGTGTAGGCGAAACGTTTCGAAATAAAGATACCTAACTGTTGCACATGTGTCTTACCCATTACCTCTCATGATGTCATCCAGACGGCTAACAATATCCTTCAGCCCAGCCCCAGGAAAACACACTCTCTGCCTCCTACTCCTGTCCTTCAAGCAGAATGCCCTATCCATGTACCTAATCTGGCTATCCCCAACAACAACAATGTTTTTACCTTCCTTGGCGTCGTCCGTCGTGATGCTCCGAGTAGTCGACTCACATTCGCCAGGTAGCATTACACCACATGTAGAATTCGTCAAGACGTTCTCGATGGTCTTCGTTGGGGTTTCTAGGGATGTCTCACTCACGTCTGCCAATGCTTCTTTGGTGCTCGTTGTGGCATTCCCAGTAGAACACTCACATTCGTCGGGTAGCACCGAGAATGGGTTGGAAGTTTCCACGGTAGTCTTCTGGTTTCTCGTTGTTTCAGCCTCTCCAACCGTTTTCTTGATCTTCAGCTTGGTTCCATGTTGCCCGGCCACTGACCAAGCTCCCCTCTTAACCTGGGGACTCACAACAGGAGGATTACTACGAATCCTCTTGTTCTCCTCCGTTAATCGCCGTATCTCCATCTTAGCAACTCTGAGCTCTTCTCTCAGCTGCTGGTAAAGTTGCTCAAGAGAGGGCATCCTGGTTCAGATTCACAGAGAGCACACAAACAGGTCTTCACAGAGCTAAGTACACGTCACCACCACAGAGCTTATTTCTTGGGTGGCATTGAAAATTGGGTTGGGCAAATGTTTTGTTAGTGGGATGGATTGTGAAGGACCTGCCTAGTATGGGCCAACAGGCCTGCTGCAGTGTTCCTACTTTCTTATGTTCTTATGGTGATAGAGCCTAGGACCTTGGGTAGCTTTAAGAAGAGACTGGACAAATATATGAGTGGGAGGGGCTGGGTTTGATTTGTGCCATTGAGTACGGGAGTAAATTCTTGGGTAGCTATGAGCAGATGTCATTTTAATAAGGACCTGCCATGTATGGGCCAGTAGGCCTTCTGCAGTGTTCTTCCATTCTTATGTTAGTGAAGAAACGGAAGTAGAGGTACTACGCCAGAGCATCACAACAGGTTGGATAATCAGCAGGTTACTAGCGTGGATCGAATCATGGCTCACAGACAGGAAGCAGAGAGTGTCCATAAATGGGGTTAAATCCGAGTGGGGATCAGTAACAAGTGGCGTTCCACAGGGATCAGTCTTGGGCCCGTTGTTGTTTATAATATATATCAATGATCTTGTAATAAAGTTGGTAGAATTACCGACAATATGTAAAGTAAAAGGACACAAGTGCAACTAATGTGACATTTATTGTGGCAACGTTTCGCTCTCCAGGAGCTTTATCAAGCCTTTGCCTAGTATGGGCCAACAGGCCTGCTGCAGTGTTCCTCCTTTCTTATGTTAACATGGCTTGATAAAGCTCCTGGAGAGCGAAACGTTGCCACAATAAATGTCACATTAGTTGCACTTGTGTCCTTTTACTTTACATCAATGATCTTGATGAAGGAATTACTAGTGATATGAGCAAATTCGCCGATGACCCGAAGATAGGTAGGATAATTGATTCAAACGTAGATGTTAGGGAACTTCAGGAGGATTTAGACAAACTCTACTCTTGGTCAGAAAAGTGGCAGATGCAGTTCAATGTAGATAAATGCAAGGTTCTGAAGCTCGGGAGTGTCCATAACCCTAGCACTTATAAGTTAAATAATGTAGAACTTAACCATACAGATTGCGAAAAGGACTTGGGGGTTATGGTAAGCAGCAACCAGTGGTGACGTGTACTTAGCTCTGTGAAGACCTGTTTGTGTGCTCTTGAGTGGTGACCTGTACTTTGAGTGCTGACCTGTACTTAACTCTGTGAAGAAGTGTCTTGTTTGCTCCCGTGGACTGAACCAAGATGCCCTCCATCGAGCAACTTTACCAGCAACTTAAGGAAGAATTGAGGGCAGCGAAGATGGAGATACGGCGACTGACCGAAGAAAACAAGAGGATTCGTAGTAGCCCCCCTGTTTCGAGTCCTCGGGTCAAGAAGGGTCGTGGTCAGTGGTGGACAGCAGGGGACGAGAATTTGACGACAAGAAGACGAAGGAAAGCCAGAAACGATGAAGAAGAAAGAGACGCGGGGAAACCCCGGGGAAACCTCCAACGCATTCTCGGTGCTACCGAGAATGTGAGTCCTCCCCGGGATCGTCACACGAACGACAAAAAGGAAGGAAGAATATTGTTTTTGTTGGGGATACCCCGGGTTAGATACATGGTAGGGCATTCTCTGAAGGACAGGAGAGGAAAAAAGGGGTATTTTTCCCTGGGCTGGGATGGAAACTTTGTTAGCCCCCTTTGCAACATCATAACGGTAAGGGGATAAACCCTATTATTTGCCTCATGCGGGAGGCAATGATGTTGGCAAGCGTAGAAGTGGGGATTTTTTAAAAAATTCAGGACAGCTAAAGCATGATTAGGAAAAAGGGGGGGGCCCCCTGTCATATGTGGCATTTGCCAAGAAGAGGTGTTGGAAAATAAAAGGTTTCCAGAGAAATTTGGGTATTAATTGTTGGCTGGATAAAAACGTAAGGATAATGCAGTACCATTCATTGACAACGGGACAACTTCATGGCCCAAAAAGACATGTATGCCAGGGGTGGGGTTCCTTATCCAGGGCAGGGGGGGTTTTTTTTGCTAAATCAGTTGAGGGGTTTTAGGACTTAAAAGGATATTAGAGGTATGGGTTTTTGGGCAGGAAAACTGTGAAGTCGCAGGGTAGTAATATGAGTACTAGGAGAACTAGTAATAGGCAAAATAGGTGGATATTGGAAAGCCAGGGGCACAAATTGACAAGGACAGTAATAGGTTTAGTGGAATAAAGAAAAAAGCAGGAAGGGTAAAGAGAGAGGAGGGTCATTAAAAGTTTATTACACAAATACTCGCAGTGCTAGGAATAAGATGGGCGAGTTGAGACTAGTTGCTAGTGCAGGTAACATAGATGTATTTGCCATTACTGAGACGTGGTTTAATCAAAAAGTGGGGACATGCCTGCAGAATGTCACATTCGGGGTTTTAAAATTGTTCCAAGTAGATAGAAGTATCGGGATGGGGGGTGGGTGGCATTGTATGTCCGAGATCGCTTGAACTGTTGCAAAAAAACGGGTATTAAGTCTGAAGTAACACATACAGATCTTTTTTGGATAGAATTTTTCAGGGGGGCATGAAAATTAATTTAGGTGTGATATACCGTCCCCCAAATTTAGATGGGGAAACCAAGGGAGACTACAAATGGGAGGAAATTGTTAGGGCCACAAGGCACGATAATGTAGTAATTCTAGGAGACTTTAATTTTAGTCATATTGTTTGGAATTTCTTGACTGGGAATTTAGAATCATAACAAATTCTTAGAAGTAGTTCAGGATGTTTTTGAAGCAGTTTGTGACAGAACCTACAAGGGGAAATAACCTGCTTGACTTAGTTTCTGGCAAACAATAAAATCCCTTGTTAATAATTTAGAAGTTTCAGAGGAACTGGGTGCTAGCGACCACAAATCAATTACATTTAGAATTGAATGGAAGTATGATAGTAGGGATAACTCAGTAACAGTCCCAGATTTTCGCTAGCAGATTACGATGGGCTTAGAGAACACTTATCATCTGTTGACTGGGGTAACGAAGAAGCTATCAATATGACAGTTTTCTGAACACAATACATGCTGCTCAAAGAACGTTTATCCCTTATAAGGAAATTAGATCAAATAGAAATGACCCTAAATGGATGAATAATAGGCTGAAATATCTACTAGGGCTTAAGAAAGGAAATTTTTAGGCGTATCAAAAGAGGCGAGGGTCATCTTATGAAAACAGTATATTGACATTAAGAGGGACATTTAAAAAGGGGGTAAGAAAAGCTAAAAGGGACTATGAAATTTAAAATTGCTAGGGGTTCTAAAACAAATCCAAAAAGTTTTTTCCCAGTATATAAACAAAAGTCAGAGATAAGATGGCCCCTTAAAAATAACATGGGCATGAACATCAAAATGGTATACAAACCACAGGTTTTTAGGAAAAGACACATAGGAACATTTAAAACTTTTTCCGAAACGTTTCGCCTACACAGTAGGCTTCTTCAGTCGAATACAGAAAATAGGGAAACAGTAGGATGTAAGTCGAGAAATCAGTCCACACCCGTAGTCGTAAAATTTTTGAGGTTGCAGTCCCTGGGCCGGAAATTCATTCCATAGCAAAACTATCTATCTTCTCCAGGCCGGGACTGACAACCTAAAATTCTACGACTACAAGGGTAGGGACTGATACATGACTTCACATCCCTACTTTTTTCCCCTATTTTTCTTATTCGACTGAAGAAGCCTACGGTAGCGAAACGTTCGAAAAAGTTGTCTAACGTGCATATGTGTCTTACCTAACAATTTATGGGCATCTTACTGACAAAGAAATGAAATGTGCTCGATTTTAAATAATTATTTTCTCTCGGTTTTTACACAGGAAGACACTAATAATATTCCCCGGAAATTTAAAATTTTTATAGTGGATCAGAAGAAGATAAAATTATGTAACATCACAGCCCACTATGAAATGGTTGTGAAGCAGATAGACCGACTGAAGCAAAATAAGTCACCGGGTCCTGATGAGGTTTTTCAAGGGTTCTTAAGGAATGCAAAATGGAAGTCTGTGAACCATTAACTAATATTTTTAATTTATCTCTTCAAACAGGTGTAGTGTCTGATATGTGGAAGATGGCTAATGTAATCCTATTTTTAAAACAGGGGACAAGTCGTTTACCGTCAAATTACCGCCCAAAAGCCTGACCCCAATTGTAGGGAAGTTGCTAGAGTCAATTATAGCTGAGATTATAAGAAGCCATCTCGATAAGCAAAAGCTTGATTAAAGATACACAGCATGGATTCACAAGAGGCCGGTCTTGTCTAACTAATTTATTAACTTTCTTCAGTAAAGCTTTTGAGGCTGTTGACCACGATAAAGAATTTGATATTGTTTTACTTAGATTTTAGTAAGGCATTTGATAGAGTTCCGCACCAAAGACTGTTGAAGAAAGTAGCAGCTCATGGCATTGGGGGGAGGGTGCTCCGTGGATCGAGTCATGGCTCACAGACAGGAAGCAGAGAGTGTCCATAAATGGGGTTAAATCCGAGTGGGGATCAGTAACAAGTGGCGTTCCACAGGATCAGTCTTGGGCCCGTTGTTGTTTATAATAATATCAATGATCTTGATGAAGGAATTGCTAGTGATATGAGCAAATTCGCCGATGACACGAAGATAGGTAGGATAATTGATTCAAACGTAGATGTTAGGGAACTTCAGGGGGATTTAGACAAACTCTACTCTTGGTCAGAAATGGCAGATGCAGTTCAATGTGGATAAATGCAAGGTTCTGAAGCTCGGGAGTGTCTATAACCCTAGCACTTATAAGTTAAATAATGTAGAACTTAGCCATACAGATTGCGAAAAAGGGCTTGGGGGTTATGGTAAGCAGCAACCTTAAACCAAGACAGCAATGCCTAAGCGTAACGTAATAAGGCAAATAGATTACTGGGATTTATATCAAAAGTGTAAGCAACAGAAGTCCAGAGGGCATACTGCAGCTTTAATACATCATTAGTAAGGCCTCACCTAGATTATGCAGCTCAATTCTGGTCTCCATATTACAGAATGGACATAAATTCGTTAGAAAAAAATTCAGCGTAGGATGACTAAATTAATACATAGCATTAGAAATCTTCCTTATGAAGAAAGATTGAAGACTCTTAAGTTACATTCACTTGTAGACGAAGAATGAGGGGGGACCTGATCGAGGTGTATAAGTGGAAGATAAAGGGATTAATAGGGGGGATATTAACAAGGTCTTGAGGATATCTCTCCAAGAGAGAACCCGCAGTAATGGATTTAAATAAAATAATTTAGATTTAGAAAGGACATAGGAAAGTATTGGTTTGGAAATAGGGTAGTTGATGAGTGGAACAGTCTACCTAGTTGGGTTATTGAGGCTAGGACTTTGGGTAGTTTCAAATTTAGGTTGGATAAGTACGTGAGTGGGAGGGGTTGGATTTGAGTGGGACTTGCACATCGGAGCTTGTTTCTTGGGTGGCATTGAAAATTGGGTTGGGCAAATGTTTTGTTAGTGGGATGAATTGTAAAGGACCTGCCTAGTATGGGCCAACAGGCCTGCTGCAGTGTTCCTCCTTTCTTATGTTCTTATGTTAACCTTAAACCAAGACAGCAATGCCTAAGCGTACGTAATAAGGCAAATAGATTACTGGGATTTATATCAAGAAGTGTAAGCAACAGAAGTCCAGAGGTCATACTGCAGCTTTATACATCATTAGTAAGGCCTCACCTAGATTATGCAGCTCAATTCTGGTCTCCATATTACAGAATGGACATAAATTCGTTAGAAAACATTCAGCGTAGGATGACTAAATTAATACATAGCATTAGAAATCTTCCTTATGAAGAAAGATTGAAGACTCCTAAGTTACATTCACTTGTTAGACGAAGAATGAAGAGGGGAACCTGATCGAAGTGTATAAGTGGAAGACAGGTATTAATAAAGGGGATATTAACAAGGTCTTGAGGATATCTCTCCAAGAGAGAACCCGCAGTAATGGATTTAAATTAGATAAGTTTAGATTTAGAAAGGACATAGGAAAGTATTGGTTTGGAAATAGGGTAGTAGATGAGTGGAACAGTCTACCTAGTTGGGTTATTGAGGCTAGGACTTTGGGTAGTTTCAAATTTAGGTTGGATAAATACATGAGTGGGAAGGGTTGGATTTGAGTGGGACTTGCACATCAGAGCTTATTTCTTGGGTAGCATTGAAAATTGGGTAGGTCAAATGTTTGTTAGTGGGATGAATTGTAAAGGACCTGCCTAGTATGGGCCAACAGGCCTGCTGCAGTGTTCCTCCTTTCTTATGTTAACATAAGAACATAAGAAAGGAGGAACACTGCAGCAGGCCTGTTGGCCCATACTAGGCAGGTCCTTTACAATTCATCCCACTAACAAACATGTTCTTATGTTCTTATGTACTTCCAGGTAGTCATCTATGCGTGGTTTTGGGGAGTCAGATGCGAGTTCCAGGCACCGCCAGCTGTTTTGTGAACAGTCCAGTCTCTTAGTTTGAAAAGGAATATGCTAATAAGTACTCAATAACGAACTGTAATTGGTAATTTAAAATAGAAGCCAGGTGCCTATTATACTAGAGCCTCTAAGAAGAAGGATAAGCATAGAAGGTACCAGCTGGTTGTTGGGTCAAGGTCAGGTCAGGAAAGCACAACACCACCTGTAATACGCGAACAGCGCACACACTCTAACATATCCTAACACGTCCACCCGCCCCCTCCTACACACACACACACACACACTCCAACCCACTAACAGACTTACACATATGAGGCCTGGTCACAGACCGGGCCGCGGGGGCGTTGACCCCCAGAACTCTCCCCAGGTATGCTCTAGGTATTCCAACGAACACACAGACCCCCCCCCACACACACTCTTCCCTCTCTCTCTCTCTCTCTCTCTCTCTCTCCTCTCTCTTCTCTCTCTCTTCTCTCTCTCTCTCTCTCTCTCTCCTCTCTCTCTCTCTCTTTTCTCTCTCTCTCTCTCTCTCCTCTCTCTCTCTCTCTCCCCTTCTCTCCTCCTCCCTCTTCCCCCTTCTCTCCCTCTCTCTCCCTCCCTCAGCCCCCCACACACAAATACATGCACAAATACACACACACACACACACACACACACACACACACACACACACATACACACACGCACGCACACGTGGCAGGACGGAGAAGCAAGGGTACCTGGGATGGCTGGGCTGAGCAAGAAGCACTAGCAGGAAGGCTCAAAATCAAAATGGAACAGGATGGGATAAAAGGTTAAGTGAGTTTTGCCACACAATGCTCGAGAAGATATCCACAGAGAGCAAGAAGTGGGAATTGCGGGCTCTTGCTTCTGAGGCAAGGATGCAGAGACTGGAAGAGAAACTAGAAGTTCTGAAGCAGAATATAAAGGTAGACAGTGAGGGGATAGAAGGAGAGGAAAGAGCAAAGAAATCTGTCAGAGAAACAATGTGCAAGAAAGGTATAAAATACCGACAATATGAAAGTTAAGACACATGTGCAACATCTGGATATCTTTATTGTAGACGTTTCGCCATCCAGTGGCTTTATCAATACAGATTCTAGGACATAATAGGAAGACAGTAGAACTATATACAAAAGATGAGGTAATCAGTCCCTCGGCCTTGGAGTTAGTGTTCACAGCATCGTGGTGGAGGAGAATCTGGAGCAAAGACAAGAAGACTGGCGGTTATATAGGCGTCAGTGGATAGGGACGGGCATGTATGTATGTACTCACCTAGTTGAGGTTGCAGGGCTCGAGTATAGGCTCCTGGCCCCGCGTCTTCACTGGTCTCTACTAGGTCACTCTCCCTGAACCGTGAGCTTAATCATACCTCTGCTTAAAGCTATGTATGGATCTTGCCTCCACTACATTGCTTCCCAAACTATTCCACTTCCTGACTACTCTGTGGCTGAAGAAATACTTCCTAACATCCCTGTGATTCATCTGTGTCTTCAACTTCCAACTGTGTTCCCTTGTTGCTGTGTCCCATCAGTGGAACATCTTGTCTTTGTCCACCTTGTCAATTCCTCTCAGTATTTTGTACGTCGTTATCATGTCCCCCCTATCTCTCCTGTCCTCCAGTTCCGTCAGGTTGATTCCCCTTAACCTCTCCTCGTAGGACATACCTCTTAGCTCTGGACTAGTCTTGTTGCAAACCTTTGCACTTTCTCTAGTTTTCTTTAAGTGCCTTGCTAGGTGTGGATTCCAAACTGTGCCGCATACTCCAATATTGGTTTAACGTCGACGGTGTACAGGTCTTGAAAACGTTTTTTCCTTATAAAGATGTCGGAATGCTGTTCTAGGTTTGTGCCTATGTCGCCCATATGCTGCAGTAGTTATTTGGGTTGAATGTGGCGCTTCAGGAGATTGCCTGTG
Organism: Cherax quadricarinatus; assembly: GCF_026875155.1. Lineage (NCBI taxonomy): Eukaryota > Metazoa > Arthropoda > Malacostraca > Decapoda > Parastacidae > Cherax > Cherax quadricarinatus. Next base: position 20,616,736 of record NC_069494.1, read on the forward strand.
TTATCTCACCTCAAGATCTTTTTCCTTGAGGGAGGTTTGTAGTCTCTGCCCCCCTAGATTTTACTCAGTCCTGCGGTCTTCATTGCCCTTCCCCAATCTTCATGACTTTGGCACTTGGTTGGCTTGAACTCCAGGACCAGTGTGCTGACCAGGTCTGCAGGCCCTGTCCATATCCCTTTTGTAGTTCTGCCTGTCTGCGATCGAATGAATTCTTCTCATCAACTTCACACTCAACTGCAAACAGGGACGCTTAAGGAGTCTATTCCTTCCGTCATGTCCGTTCACAAATACCAGAAACAGCACAGGTCCTAGGACTGACCCCCTGTGGACCTGACCGCTGGTCACAGGTGCCCACTCTGACACCTCGCCACGTACCATGACTCGCTGCTGTCTTCCTGACAAATATTCCCTGATCCATTGTAGTGCCTTCCCTGGTTATCCCTGCTTGGTCCTCCAGTTTTGTACTAAATCTCTTGTGTGGAACTGTGTCAAAACGTTTCTTGGCAGTCCAAGATTGTATGTATGTATGTATTTAATGTGAAAATGTATGTATGTATGTATGTATGTACATTTATGCGTGCCCGAATAGGTAAAGTTCTGCGAGTTTTGGCTTAAAATAGCAAATGCTCTCTTGCGGGGAATAAGCAAGCGAAAAATATTGTATGTATAATTCGCACAAAAAATATTTTGAACCTAACCCCAAAAAATAAATATTTCATTGTGTTCCATTTATTATTAAATTACTGTAAATTTAATCTAAAATATCTTAGTTGGATTAAGGCTAAATTAAATTGCGCTGTTTATATAATAAGATTAGGTAAGTTTTCTAAGTTCTTTTTCTCCAAAATGTTGAATTTTTTGCAATAACATAATGGAAAAAAATGTCTTTAAAGTATAAAAGAAATTTATATAAAGGTCTTATTTTAAATGAGTTTTCTTGCTTTTTGAAAATTTATAGAGTGGTTAAAATATCTGTCATGCATAAACGGAACATTATACCTCCTTGCCTATTTATAATGCTATTTTTTCAATTTGTACAAAAATAATTAGTGCTTTCGTACATGGAGTATTAGAAAGAAAAATGCAGTGATCATTAATTATTCCGGGAGAATTCATATTAATGTTTTTTTTTTTGCATCAAGATTTTTAAATATAACTTGAATTTGGAAGTTAAGTAGATAAACTAGATTAACAAGTTATGATATATTAACAAAACCAACTATTCTTGGTTTGAATATGTTATAAAAAACAACATATTCTTGTTGAATAATGTTATAACCAAACCAACATATTCTAGGTTGAATAATGTTATAACAAACCAACATATTCTGGTTGAATAATGTTATAACAAAACCACAACATATTCTTGTTAAAATAATGTTATAACAAAACCAACATATTCTTGGGTTGAATAATGATTATAACAAAACCAACATATTCCTTGGTTGAATTAAGTATAACAAAACCAACATATTCTTGGTTAAATAAGTTGGTTCTGTATCCTTTTACAATTGAAAATTGTATTTTCTGCAATTATAAAATAGTTAATCAAAGCTTTTAGGATATTTTATATAATATGCTATTGTAAATTTTCCATTATATCCTCAATGGAATGAAATTAGTAATGCCAGTAACAACTGTCCAAGAATATCCTTTATTTCACTAATATGAAGTCTAATGTTATTGTTTCCCATATTTATTATCTGTATCATGCTCCCTGTTTTTCTGTAGTGTTTCCATATAAAGCATTTCTAAAAAATTCAGTTGCATGAAAGCATATCATGGGTGTCTAAAACTCCAGACCGACGCGTTATTGTCGGTTTACAAATCGTGTCATTACGATTTCGTGAGTTAAGTTCAATGCTATACATACTTTATATTCTTCCTCCAGGACCAGCGCTTCACACAGCTGCTGGCAAAGTCAGTAACTGAACTGAGAGATAACATCATAAGTGAGATTTAGTGGTCTATATATGAACAATAAATCCCACTGGTTGTATAGACTCACAACGACACTGTATAAGCTCCAGGCTGCGTCCGCCACACTTATTTCAGAGAACTATTATTGTTTTACTCGTCAGGAAACACTTGCGTGTGTTCTTGTTTTTTTTCATTTTTTCCAAAGTAACTCCTTCATAACCGCTATCAGCATTTGCTTTCTGTGTTTTTAAGAGGCGACAAACTGACACTAAAAGCCTTGGATGAGGAACGAGACAACGTACAAAATATAGATACAAGTTATTGGCACTGATTCAGACTCTTTGCCTTCTTTCCTCCCTCACTCTCCTCCTCTTTCCCCTCATCCATCCTTTCTCCCCCCTCATTTCCATCTCTTCATCTCTGTCTCTCCCTCCCTTCCCTCTTTTCTTCATTCATCTTATTACTGCTACAGCTTAACATCTTCCTAGAGAGCATCATTTTGTGCTTTCTCAGGAGCAGCATATTATCACGTTCTATCGTTTTTCCCCCAAACTTATATAGCTGTAAGCTGGTGACTGATGTACCAGATGAAGGAGCTGGGCCATTCCTCTTCTGGATAAGTCATTGTCAGAGTACAACCCACCTGCATAGGCATGAATTCTGGAATTATGTGAAGGTCATTGAAGTTGACATTATATGAAGCTCATATATGCATATTTACATTTGCAAATAAATAAGGTTTTACAAAATGTCTAATTTAACCACCTTCACCTACTTCCCAGAATCCCAGGGGCCTATGCAGATGGCTATACTCTGACATTTACTTATCCCGCTGCTCTTTCCGCCTACGGATGCCATCTGGGAATTATAACCAAAGGCAGAAAGGAGGAGGACCATCAATCTGGATTTCATATCATAAAACTAACAAACTGCAAAACTCTGCAAATATAATACACAATAATTTGCCATACGCTGATCATGACCCAGAACGAGGTCATGGTGTCCTAACATAAACAATGAACCACCGACCAGCTCTTCCAGCCAGAGGGTGATGCTGCCGTCTGTTGCTAGCCAGATATTGCTGCGCTGCTAGCCACTAAGGCTGCTTGCTGGCTGGCCAGAGGATGCTGCTCGCTGCTACAGTGGCCCGACTGTGCCGTCATTACTTCATACATTCACATATGATCTTAGACACACCACCTCGCTATCAACCAGCAAAACCGATCATCACCACTAAACTGTCGCCTAAAGTTTAAGAACAATGCAATGATATTTGACAAGCCCACCAGCATGGTGAGGGTTTGTGGAGAGTGTGGAGCGATGGAGGAGGAGAAGTGGAAGGGTGCTGATGAGTTTGGAGGAGTGTGGAGTGGTAGGGAGTAGGTGTGGAGATGTGGTGGAGGAGTGTGGAAGGTCTTGGAGGTGTGTGGAGGGTGGTGAGAACGAGAGTTAACATTCGTGGAGGAGTGGTGAGGGGTGTATAGGAGTGTGGAGGGTGGGGGGGCTAGGTGGGGGGCGAAGGTGGTGGAGGGCGGGGAGAACTGTGGAGGGGTGGTTGGAGGTGAGTGGACCTTGTAATGGAGGATGTGGAGTGGATAGTGGAGGATGTGGGGGATAGTGGAGGAGTGTGCTGGAGTGGTTGAGGTGTGGATGGTGGTGGAGGAGTGTGGAGGGGTGGTGGAGGAGTTTACCCTCGAAGAATTCCGGGGGTAACGTCCCCGCGGCCCGGTCTGCGTTGATGACCAGGCCTCCTGGTGGATCAGAGCCTGTCAACCAGGCTGTTACTGCCTGGCTGCACGCAAACCACAACGTACGAGCCACAGCCCTGCTGGTCAGCACCGAATTTAGGTCTTGCCAGTGCCACTTGAGGACTGCCAGGGGTCTTTTGTGGTAATCCCTCTTAATGTAGCTTGGAAGCAGTGAAGACAGTCTCGGGCCTCTGACACTTATTTTTATGGTCCTCTTTAACGTGCTAGTGACACTCCCTGCTTTCATTGGGGGGATATGCATCGTCTTGCCAAGTCTTTTGCTTCGTTGTGAGTGACTTTTTGTGTGCAAGTTCGGTACTAGTACCTCTAGGATTATTCCAGGTTGTTATAAAAATAAAATTTCATTTATCTTCTCCCGCCTGCGTTTCCAGGGAATACAGGTTCAGGAGCCTGAGGATGGTGGAGAAATGTGAAGGGTGGTGAATTAGTGTGGAATGGTTGTGGAGAAGTGTGGAGGATTGTGAGGACAGTAGACCAATAATTGAGGAGAGTGGTGGGGGGATAGTGGAGGAATCTGGAGGGTGTTGAGGAGTGAGGACTTGTAATGGAGGAGGTGGAGGAAGTGGGGAGTGTGGAGGGTTGTGGAGGAGTGTCGACAGTGGTGGAGGAGTGTCGACAGTGCTGGAGGAGTGTGGAGTGGTGGTGAGGCGAGTGGACTTGTAATGGAGGAAGTGTGGAGGGGTGGTTGAGGAGTTTGACAGTGTGGTGGTGGAGGAGTATGGAGGGATGGTGAGGAGTGTGGAGGGTTGGGGAGAGTGTGAGGGGGTGGTGGAGAAGTGTGAAAGGGTGGTGGAGGAGTTGAAACGATGGAGGAGTGTGGGATGGGAGGTGACGAGGTGTGGAGGAGTGTGGATGGGTGGTGAGGAGTGTGAGGGCAGGTTGGAGGAGTTTGGAGCGGTGGTTGAGAAGTGGGAAGGGTTGTGGAGGAAAGTGTGGAGGAGTGTAGAGGGGTGGGGGAGGAGTGTGGAAGGGGTTGGTGGTGGAGTGTGGAGGGATGGTGGACGAGTGGTGGAGGGTGGTGGAGTGTGGAAGGGGTGTGATTAGAGTGTAGTGGGTGTGGAGTGTGAAGGAGTGGTGAGTGTGCATGGGTGTTGAAAATTTGTGGAGGGGTGGTGGAAGGAGTGTGCAGGAGTGGTGAAGGAGCGTGGAGGGTGTGAAAGAGTGTGGATGGTTGTGGGAAGAGCGTGGAGGGTGGTGAGGAGTGGTGAGGGGTTGGAGGAGTGTGGCGTGGTTGTTTGACGGAGTGGGGAAAGTGGTGAAGGAGGTGTGGAGGTGAGTTGTGGAGGAAGTGTAAAGTGTGGTGGAGGAGTGGCTGGAAGGGTGGTGAGAAGTGTAGAGGGGCAGTTGGAGAGAGAGAAGTGGTGGAGAAGTGTGGAGCGATGGAGGAGGAGTGTGGAAAGGTGATGGAGGAGGTTGGAGGAGTGTGGAGGGTGTTGTGAAGTGTGGAAGGGGGTGGTGGAGGAGTGTGAGGGATATTGGAAAGTGTAAAGGAGTGGGTGGAGAAGTGTGGGAGCGATGGATGGGTGGATGTGGAAAGGTGATGGAGGTAGTGGAGGAGTGTGGAGGGTTTGTGAGGAGTGGGAAGGTGGTGGAGGGTGTGAGGGGTGGTGGAGTGTGTGAAAGCTTGGAAGGTGGTGAGAAGTGTGGAGGGGTATGGAGAAGGTTAAGGAGTGTGGGGAAGTGTGAAGCGATATAGGAGGAGTGTGCAAATGTGGTGGAGGAGTGTGGAGGGGTGGTGGAGGAGTGTGGAGGGGTGGTAGAGAAGTGTGGAAGGGTGGTTGAGAAGTGTGGATGGATGGTGGAGGAGTGTGGAGGTGTGGTAGAGAAGTGTGGAGGGGTGGTTGAGAAGTGTGGAGGCGTGGTGGAGAAGTGTGGAGGGGTACTGGAGAAGTGTGAAGGAGTGTTGGAGAAGTGTGGAGCGATGGAGGAGGAGTGTGGAAAGGTGGTGAAGGAGTGTGGAGGTGTGGTGGAGGATTGTGGAGGGGTGGTAGAGAAGTTGGGTGGACAGGGTGGTGGAGAAGGTTTTTGGAGGGATGGTGGAGGGAGATGGGAAACTTGTAGTGGAGGAGTGTGGAGGGAATTGTGGAATATAGTTCAGGGGTGGTGGAGGAGTGTGGACTGGTAATGGTGGAGTGTGGAGGGGATAGTGGAGGAGTGTAGAGGGGTGGTGGTGGAGTAGTGTGGACAGGTGCTGGAGCAGTGTGGAGGGGTTGTGGATGAGAGTTAACTTGTAATGGAGGAGTGTGGAGGGGATAGTGGAGCAGAGTAGAGGGGTGGTGGAGGCGTGTGGACAGGTGGTGTTGGAGTGTGGAGTGATGGTGGAGAAGTGTGGAGGGTTGGTGGAGGAGTGTGTAGGAGTGGTGGAGGAGAGTGGACTTGTAATGGAGGAGTGTGGAGGGGATAGTGGAGGAGTGAGGGGGGTTGTGGAGGAGTGTGGACAGGTGGTGGATGAGTGTGGAGGGGTGTGTAGGTTTGTGGAGGGGTGGGGGAGGAGTGTGGAGGTGTGGTTATTTTGTTGGAGGAGTGGTGGAAGAGTGTGGAGGGGTGGTGAGGAGTGTGAGGGTGGTGGAGGAGAGTGGACGGGTCGTGAAAGAGTGTGAGGGGTGGGGAGGAGTGTGGAGGGGTGGTTTAAAAAGTGGAGGGGTGGTGGAGGAGATGGAACCGGTGTGCAGCGTAAAGGGGTGGTATAGGAGTGTGGAGGGTGGTGGAGGAGTGTGGAAGGTTGGAGGAGGAGTATGGAGCGTTGTGAGAGTGTGGAGAAGCATGGAGGTGGTGGAAGAATGTGCAGGGATGGTGGAGGAGTGTGAGGGGTGTTTATTTTATGGAAGGGTGTGGAAGAAAGTGGAGCTATGGATAGGAGGAGTGGAAGGTGGTGGATATTTGGAGGGGTTTTGGAGAAGTGGTGGATGGGTGGTGAGGAGTGTGGATGAGTGGTAGACGATCGCGGAGGGTGGTTGAGGAAATGTGGACGAGTGAGGATTAAGTGTGGAGGTGGTGAGGATGTTGAGGAGGGGTGGAGGAGTGCAAAAGGGGGTGGGGGATGTGGATGATGGAGGAGGAGTATGATGGGATATTGGAGGAGAGAGGAAGGATAGCGGAGAGTCTGGAGGAGATAGTGGAGAAGAGTGGAGAAGGATAGTAGACGAGAGAGGGGTAATAAGGAAGTGTGGAGGGGAATAGTGAATAAGAATGTGAAGATAGCAAGAAGAAGAAAATAGGGATAGTTGAGTAGTGGTGGAGGGTGTGGAGGGAGTGTGGATGATGGTGGATAAGTGTAGAGGAGTGGTGAGGAGTGTGGATTGGAGGTGAAGGAGTGTGTAAGGATAGATTAGGAGGTATAGGGGGTGGTGGGAGAATGTAAGAAGCATGGAGGGGTTATGGAGGGAGTGTGGAGTGTGGGTGATTGAAGTGTGATGATGTGGAGGAGTGTGGAGCGATGGAGGAGTGTGGGAGGGTGGTGGGAGGAGTGTGTAGGAGTGTGAGGGTGTGGAGGAGTGTGGAGGGGTGGTAGAAGAGTGTGGAGGGGTGGTGGAGGAGTGTGGAGGGTGTTGGAAGAGTGTGGGCGTGGTAGTTGACGCGTGGGGGAAAGGTGTGGAGGAGTGTGGAGCGATTGGAGGAGGAGTGTGGAAAAGGTGATGGAGAAGAGTGGGAGAGTGGGAGGGTGGTTGAGGGTGTGGAAGGTGCGGAGGAGTGTGGAGGGGTGGTGGAGGTGTGTGATTGGGGGGGTTGGGGGGGTGGGGTGAGAAGTTGTGATGGTATTGGAGAAGATTGAAGAATGTGGTGGAAGTGTGAAGCTATATAGGAGGAGTGTGCAAATGGATTGGAGGAGTGGTGGAGGGGTGGTGGAGGAGTGTGTGGAGGGGGTGGTAGAGAAGTGTGGGAAGTGGTTGAGAAGTGTGGATGGATGGTGGAGGAGTGTGTAGGTGTGGTAGAGAAGTGTGGAGGGGTGGTTGAGTAGTGTGGAGGCTGGGGAGAAGTGTGGAAGGGTACTGGAGAATGTGAAGGATGTGAGAAGTGTGGAGCGATGGAGGAGTGTGGAAAGGGGTGACGGAGTGTGAGGTGTGGGTGGAGGAGTTTACCTGGATTTACCTGGAGAGAGTTCGGAGTCAACGCCCCCCGGGCCCCGGTTGTTACCAGGCCTCCTGGTGGTTCCAGAGGCCTGATCACCGGCTGTTGCGCTGGCTGCACGCAAACCAATGCAACGTACGAGCCACAGCCCGGCTGATCAGGAACTGACCTAGTGCTTTGTCCAGTGCCAGCTTGAGACTGCCAGGGTCTGTTGGTAATCCCCTTATGGTGCTGGAGGCATTGAACATCTCGGGCCCCTGACCCTTATTGTATGGTCTCTTAACGTGCTAGTGACACCCCTGGCTTTTCATTGGGGGATAGTGCATCGTCTGCCAAGTCTTTTGGCTTTCGTAATAGTAATTTTCCGTGTGCAAGTTCGGTACTATCCCTCTAGGATTTTCCAGTGTACATAATCATGTACTCTCTTTCCTGCGTTCCAGGGAAACAGGTTTAGACCTCAAGCGCTCCCAGTAATTGAGGAGGTTTTATCTCATCTCCGTTATGCGCCCCGTGAAAGTTCTCTGTATCATTTTCTAGTCGCAATTTCACCTGCCTTGAAAGGTGCTGTTAGTGTGCAGCAATATTCCAGCCTAGATAGAACAAGTGACGCTGAAGATGTCATCATGGGCTTGGCCTCCCTAGTTTTGAAGTTCTCATTACCACCTGTCATTTTTTCTAGCAGATGCGATTGATACAATGTTATGGTCCTTGAAGGTGAGATCCTCCTGACATGAACACTCTCCCAGGTCTTTGACGTTGGTGTTTCGCTTCCATTTTGTGGCCAGAATTTGTTTTGTACTCTGATGAAGATTTAAATTTCCTCAATGTTACCATCGATGCTTAATTGAATTTCTGCGATCGTTTTTTTTTGAACTTCATTTTGTTTTCTGCAGCCCACTGAAAGATTTTGGTGATGTCCGCCTGAGCTTTGCAGTGTCTGCAATGGAAGACACTTCATGCATATTCGGGTGTCATCTGCAAAGGAAGAACACGGTGCTGTGGGCTGACATCCTTGCTAATGTCCGGATATGATGAGAGACAAGATGGGAGCGAGTACTGTGCCTTGTGGAACAGAGCTTTTCAAACCGTAGCTGCCTCGGACTTTACTCTGTTTGACGACTACTCTCTGTGTTACTGTTAGTGAGGAAATTTATAGATCCATCGACCGACTATTTTTCCTGTTTATTCCTTTAGCACGCATTTGTGCGCTAATTACGCCATGGTCACGACGTTGTCGAAGGCTTTTGCAAGTCTGTATAAAAAATAATTACATCTGCATTCTTTAGTCCTTCTAGTGCATTTAGGACCTTTGTCGTATGATCAATAGTTGAGACAGACAGGGAGCGAACCTGTTCGTAAAACCCATTGCCCTGGTTTGTGTAAACTGAGGTTACTAGAATGGGTGGGGGGGGGGGTGGAATCTTGCTTCTTACAGATACCCTTTCAAAATTTTATGATATGGTTGTTTAGTGCTATTGGGTCTGTAGTTCTGTGCTGTTGCTTTACTGCCCCCTTTGTTGGAGTGGGGCTATGTCCCCTGTTGTTTTTTAGTAACTGTGGGACGACCCCCGTGTCCATGCTCCCTCTCCATAGATTGGAAAAGGCTCGTGGATAGGGGCTTCTTGCAGTTCTTGATGAACACAGAGTTCCATGAATGTCTGGCCGTGGGGCAGAGTGCATGGCATGGTCATTTATCGCCTGTTCGAAGTCATTGGCGTTCAGGATAACATTGGCGAAAGCTTGTGTTTAATCAAATTTTGTGGCTCCTCAAAAAAAATTTCTTTTTGATTTCCTTCGACTCTCAGTCTGGTTATCGGCTTGCTAAAAACTGAGTTCATATTGGGACATGAGTACTCACGTCATTTTCTCTTGCTGTCATCTGTGTAGGACCCATCTTGTTTAAGTAGGGGCCCAATACTGGACGTTGTTCTCGATTTTGATTTGGCATAGGAGAAGAAATACTTTGGGTTTCTTTCGTTTTTCATTTATGGCTTTTAGTTCTTCCCGCGTTTCCCCTGACTCCTAAAGAATTCTTTAAGCTTAAGTTCGATGCTTGCTATTTCTCGGACCAGTGTCTCCCTACGCATTTCAGATATATTGCCCTCTTTTAGCCGCTCTGTTATTCTTTTTCGTCGCCTGTAAAGGGGGCCCTGTCTCTTTCTATTTTACATCTACTCTCCTTTTTCTTAGAGGAATAAGCCTTGTGCATACATCGAGTGCCACCGAGTTAATCTGTTCTAGGCATAAGTTGGGGTCTGTGTTGCTTAGTATATCTTCCCAGCTTATATAGGTTAGGATTTGGGTTTTTTACTTGGTCCCACTTTATGTTTTTGTTATTGAAGTTGAATTTGGTGAATGCTCCCTCGTGACTAATTCTCATTAGGGTCGGTCTGGGGCTCCGCGCATAATGTCTGAACCTCAATTATGTTGTGATCTGAGTATAAATTTTTTTTGATATGGTGACATTTCTTATCAATCATCATTTTTAGTGAAGATGAGGTCTAGTGTATTCTCCAGTCTAGTAGGCTCTATTATTTGGTGGTTTAAATTGAATTTTGTGCAGAGATTTAAAAGCTCGCGTGAGTGTGAGTTTTCATCAGAGCTGCCTCCTGGTGTTATTACTGCAACAATATTATTTGCTATATTCCTCCATTTTAGGTGCCTTAAGTTGAAATCCCCCAGGAGCAAGATGTTGGGTGCAGGAGCTGGAAGATTTTCCAGACAGTGGTCAATTTTTAACAGCTGTTCCTGGAATTGCTGGGATGTTGCATCCGGAGGCTTGTAGACTACCACAATGACTAGGTTTTGGTTCTCGACCTTTACTGCTAAAACTTCCACTACATGACTCTGCAATGAGTGTGGAAGGGTGGTGAAGAAGTATGGAGGGGTGGTGAAGGAGTATGTAGCTTTGGTAGAGAAGTGTGGAGGGGAGGTGGAGAAGTGTGGAGGGATGGTGGAGGAGAGTAGACTTGTAGTGGAGGAGTGTGGAGGGAATTGTGGAATATAGTTCAGGGGTGGTGGAGGAGTGTGGACTTGTAATGGTGCAGTGTGGAGGGGATAGTGGAGGAGTGTAGAGGGGTGGTGGTGGAGTAGTGTGGACAGGTGGTGGAGCAGTGTGGAGGGGTTGTGGATGAGAGTTAACTTGTAATGGAGGAGTGGAGGGGACAGTGGAGGAGGGGTAGAGGGGGTTTTGGAGGTGTGTGGACAGGTGGTGGAGCAGTGTGGAGGATGGGGGAGAGGTGTAGGGTTGGTGGAGGAGTGTGGGGGGGGGTGATGGATATATGGGGGGTGGTTGACCAGTGTGGAGGCGTGGAGGAGGGGTGTGGAGAAGTAGTGAAGGAGTGTTGAGGGGGTGGAAAATGTGGGGATGGTGGAGTGTGGAGGGGTTTGGAGAAGTGTGGGAAAGGTGGGGGAGGAGTAAAGCAGGGTTTTTTAGGAGTGTGGGAAGGGTGGAGTGTGGAGGGTGGTGGTTTGTGTGGGGGGTGTGAGGAAGGGGGGAGGGTGGTGGAGGAGTGTGGAGGGTAGGTAGAGAAGTGGGAGGGGGGGGGAGAATTTTGGGGGGTGTTGGGGGAGAGGGTCTTGTAATGGAGGAGTGTGGGGGGGTGGTTGAGGAGTGTGGACTTGTAATGGTGGATGGGAGGGGATGGCGGAGGGTGGGGGGGGGGGTGTAAAGGGGTGTTTACAGGTGGTGGAGGGGTGTGGAGGGGGTTTTGGGGTGAAGTAACTTGTAAAGAGGAGGTTTTAGGAAAGGGAAAA